>JAECUM010046423.1:0-22732 GCA_016617855.1 Megalonaias nervosa
ATTGTTCTACCGTATAAACACGTAAAGTTTTTAATGACAAAATTCTTGTTATACATAGTGATTTGCTTTAGATATCACAAACCAAGCTGTTTCCTAAACAAGCATTTTTCACATCTTTGGTATTTGTTTCTTTTGTTTGCTCTTTTTTCAATACCGCAATTATAGCATTTGATGATGTATTCTAGCAGCATGAGTACAAACTAGCAAACTAGAAACATATGGTTGCGCCATAGCAACCAAGAACAGACGCATGTATCATCTCATGTTGTTGGAACATCTGTATTAAGTGATTAGTTTTGATTTCATTCAGAACAATAAGTATTGCAATAGTAATTACAGGTGTTAACTACGATGGATCCACTCACTATGATCATAACTATAAGTAGTGCTTATACCGATTAATGCACTAGTGAAGCTTCAGTAGATAAAAACAGCGATTCTAGGCCACCGTCCAAGTTCTATCCACTTTAAACCTGTTTAAACATAATTAAGCAAATTTTAAAAATATAGTAAATAAGTTTGAGTAATTAAAATTTTTATTTTCAAAAATAAACTAACTAGGCGCCAGTATGTGATCATCCACCCATATTAGTTTTTCAAAAAACCTAAGACAACTAACAGACTGAGCTAGGGGTATAAGTACCGCCTTTCGCATTTGAAAAAGAACCTATGGCAACAAAGGCAAAACTTCACCGTCGACATTTTATTTTTTGCAAAATGAACCCCTTAGGTCACTAACAAACTGGTATATTGATATTAGTACCATCACCAGCACTGTATTAAAAATGTCATATGTCAACATTCCTTTTCAAAGCTATCTAGGCTAGTAAATCTAAAACAAATGGCATACAGGCAGTTCTTTTCAAAGCTAGGCTAGTAAATCTAAAACAAATGGCATAAAGGCAATTATTTTCCAATTTTTTTCTCCAGTAGCACCAGTCCACCGTATTCAAACGTCAAGATAAATGTTAGAGAGTAGTGGTCGAAAAGAGACAAAAGTTCCTTGCGAACAAGTCATTTACAGATTAAAGAAATTAGAAACTAATAAGTAAAGTCAAACCTTCAGGTCTTTGGGCCCAACCTTGAAAGTTGCATAACTTAAATAATTATTTACACTTAAAAAATAAATGATATGAACAAATGAAAAAGTAAACTAGTGATAAAGGTAATATTAATATTCCATAATAATCGACGATAAGTGTTTTAATATTCCATAATAATCGACGATAAGTGTTTTATATTGCAAACAAATCAAACTTATGGAATATCTGGTTTGAATACTGAACAACTGCAAGTGTTTGGAAGACCTAAGCTCAGAATTGAAGAGAGTCCAAGGATTTTAAAATATAAATCAATTTTTAAAAAAATATATGATACCTTCCACATTTTATAGAAGAGATTTTACAATTAACAAAGTAACTCTGGGTGACCCTACTATATAAAAATTGTGAGGTTTGAGATGACGACAAAATTATGGAAACATTTTATGAAACTGAGATGACAAAATTATGGAAACATTTTATGAAATTGAGATGATGAGATGACGACAAAATTATGGAAACATTTTATGAAATTGAGATGATGAGATGACGACAAAATTATGGAAACATTTTATGAAATTGAGCTTCACATTAAGCAGAAGGGAATTTTTAGGACGGAAAAGAGAGTAAAATTTTCAATGAGAAAAATATTATTTTCTTGAATGAGAAGGATTTCATTATTCCTTATCAGTTGGAAGTCATCAGAAGATATAAATTTTATTAGAGAAAAAAAGGAATAAAACTGTAGTGTTGAGAAAATGTAGTACTGAAACAACTGAGGCGTATTGGATAGTAAATAAATTAGAGGACAGGATTATGGAGCTGCGAGAGCGCATTTTTACAGAACTTTTCTACAAATTAAAGAAAGACGCAAAGAACCATGTCACTATTTGCTCTGGGAAATAATTATGAACGAACGAAATGTATCTGAACGCTCTAAAAAGACAGACACCGAACAAGCCTGAAGATAGAAAGTATTGATTTTGTTTAAAACAAGACTCTTTTTCTAACAGTGACGAAGACTTGCCATGCCAGCACTTTTGTCACCATAGGAGAATCAAAGAAGAAGAAAAATTTCACTGGGATTCTGATTCAAGCTTAAAAAAACCATAAGTGTGTCTATGTCTTTATTTGTGTTTTTTAAAGTATGGATACTATATTCAGAACAAGCATTGATAATGTACAGTTACTACAGTCAACGCAAACTGCAACACGATGGGACAAATAACGATTGGGCGTTATCTATTGCAACCAACCCCCCTCTCAGACATATGCATGTCAGGAATCAGATTACCATGAGTGATATCTGGTATTTGATGTGTGACGTATCTTTCTATCTAATCACTCCCACACCTTCCTACTTACCTACGTTCTCTCTCCATCCCTTTAGCAGAAATGCGGTATTCACTCCATTCAATAATGTGAGATCACAAAGAACATATACAATAGTGTGTGGACAATATTGGGTGTATTTTCTTCGTCTGTGCAGTTTTGTATTCCTCATAGAACATACACTGACTTGTTTTAAAAGTAATATAGAAACGATGAAGAAAGATAAATATAGTTTTGTGAATATTATGGATGTATTTTCATCAGATTTGATACGTTTTACGTATCATTGGCAAAATGACAATGTATCAGATAATTTGTCAATTGTGCACATGACTCTCCATTTCTCTATTTATCTGTAAATTAGCATGGCTTGTTAAATGTTGATTTAGAAAACAATGGTACTGACTAGTTTTTTGTTGCACTCTCTCTCTCTCTCTCTCTCTCTCTCTCTCTCTCTCTCTCTCTCTCACACACACACACACACACACTTTGGGTTTAGCACTAAAAAAATGTAGAATGGACAACTTTGGTTCTGCTGTTTTGAAGTTCAGTTTTGCTGTTTTCAAAAAACGCATGCAGAAAAACTGTAATAATCGTACACTAAATCTTAGCTACAAAGTCAAATACTGTCTTTGTTATTAAGGTGACAAATATAAATCTGGTCTAAATATGTTCTAGCTCATATTTCATTCACAGAAACGATAAACAATAACTATTTTGTGACCTTGAGTAATGTCGCTCGGTGTACGGAATGTGGTTTTGGCAAAATCATAAATTTATAAGAGACTGCTGAATATAAAAATATCCAGCTGGTTTGACACTGGCTATAGTTTTTAGACAAAAATTATTTCTTCCAGTGAACTATTAGAAACGAAAACAATATTAAAGACATGCTAAACCTCAATTTGGCTACAGTACAGGATTTAAAGCAATGAATGTATTTTGTGTCATGTTTGGAAATGGAAGCCTACTGACCTTCCTTAAAGGTTTGTATCTTCCTCTTCTTTCAATCCAGTCATTCACTCCCTGTGTGATATAATATGATGTTTGTGTGTATAGTTTGCTTAGTTCTTCCTTTTTCCTTTTTCTCCTTGACTTCACTGATAGACTTTAGGGACTATGAACGTGGTAGAGATTATAGACCTAAGCAGCCTTCCCGTGTTAAATTCGCGTTAGATCACTTACAATCTCATAATGTTAAACCTATGGTCATTTTTTAAACATTGCATTTCTCATTATATCTCATATGGCCATTTTCGTGTTAAATTTCCATTAGGTCGGTGTTTGCCACTAAATTCTATCCAAAGTTTCATGTCTCACTAAATTAATTGACATTGGTCTCATCTGTTTTTAAAGTTAGCAGCAGGGAGGGTGAACAAATCTTTTGCTTGAATTGTCATTTGTTTGAAAAATAAGGTTCCTAATACAAGGTCAATAACGCTAAACCGATTGATTGGGTTACTTTATTTTTGACGCTTGTGTTATGCGTGTTAGTTTACTCACCAGGACACTCACTATTGGTCGTCACCCTCCCTGCTGTTGTAGTGTCAACCAAACATTTTATCGAGACCCACACGATACCTAGATCTGGGGTCATGTAAATTTATCGTTATAAATCCGTGTGGGCTAGCTTGCGCTTTTGAAAAAAAAGTTTTTGAACTTAATCATGTCCATATCCCCTGAACACCAAGTCCGATGAATGTTTCGCAGAGTGTGCGTATCGACTCCATTAAACACAACTAAAATATTACAATTGTCTATGATCACTTTAGGTATTTGTGTATATCGTCTGTATTTTTGTGCCTGCCTCGGGAAAATATTCTGGCAGGATTTGATTGTTTGTCGAGCATCACATCATCGTATACTACGAGATTATTAATACTTTGTCGAGATCATCCACGGATGGAGCTTCATCAATATCGGTGATAAAATCAATAATATCATTATCATCTTCATTGTCAGGGTCCAATGACTTCTCTTCTTCATTAAAATCTTTAAGCACATCGTAGCATCTCTGATCGTCTACGGATGGTGCCACTAAATACAACTTATCCCACCTGAGCCATCTCATTATCAGATTAAGCAACAACTGCGTTTTACCAGACCCAGACGGACCTATTATTATCATCCTGATAGAATTTGGTAGCGCTGCATGATGTTTGATTGGCTCTTGCTTTCGTGTCGCTGAAACGTCAATAATATCCATGTTGTACAAATATAATAATTATATGAATTTAAATTGTGTTCGATGCAGAGTACCCACCCCCACCAGTGGATTAACAACAATAACAACAAAAAATAAAAGGCGTGCAAGTGCAAGTGAGTGAAATGTGGTACAAAAAAATACAGATTTATTTCGTCTCGTACGATGACAGGTGGTGATATCGCTGCTTCGCTGGGAAAATTACCAGGAGCACCATGGGCTAAATACCCTGGTGAGAAACATCTTCCTGGATACAATTATTGTGGTCCTGGAACTCGACTTGATATCCGACTTGACGAACAAGACCAACCAAGACCAGGAGAGTATCCAATAAACGCAATTGATCAAGCCTGTCATGTTCATGATATCGCATATAAAAATAAGGATTTGCAACAACGATATATTGCAGATGTGAAGCTGATTCATGCGTTAAATTCTATAAAAAATAAATCTGTCAGAGAGAAACGTGCTAGCTTCCTGGTAAAATCCGCGATGAAAGGTAAAGTAGTACTAGGGGCCGGTAATTAATAAACCGATTATAATGGAATCGGTTTATTATAGCCCAAGAGAATATTGGAGGGGTAGAGCAGTGATTAGCAAACTTGCTGATGCAGCAGGTGTCTCACGTTCTGTTGCTGCAAATTGGTTAGCACGACAGGCAATATGGCAAATTTATCTACCACCACCTAAAACAATTCAGTATGCACATTTTGATGTCAGTACTCCCAATGAAGTTCATCAAGCAGACGTTTTGTTTTTACCACACGATACCATTAAAATTGGTAGACGTCAATCACGCACATACAAATACGCGTTGACTGTCGTTGACGTTGCAAGTAGATATAAAGAAGCAGAACCACTATCAACTAAAACAGCAACCGAAGTTGCATCTGCGTTTGAACGAACTTATCAACGAGGACCCTTGCGATGGCCACAGCTATTACAGGTTGATTCTGGCAAGGAATTTCTTGGTGCAGTATCATCTCTGATGAAACAACATAACGTTAAAATCAGACGAAGACACACCGCAATTCATCGTGATCAGGCAATCGTTGAACGATTTAATCGAACACTTGCTGAGCAGTTATTTGGATATCAGTATGCGAAGGAAATAGTTCAGAAAGACAAGAGATCTCGTGAATGGGTTTTGCAAGACTACCAAGTGTAATAGCTGCGTTAAATAATGAAATTACTCGTGCAACTTCTATGAAGCCTACCAATGCGATCATAAAGAAACATATACCAATACAACGATACGACTCTTCCTCAAAACAACCAGTGCTAGGTAATGTGACTGTAAGATATTTATATGAACCCGGTGGACTTGTAGGTGGTAAAAAAGAGCAACTGATCCTATTTGGAGTGTGACCACACATAAAATTTCCAGTGTGGTAAGATCCACGGGTAGACCTGCAATCTACAGACTAGATTCAACTACTCCTCAGCGTGAATTTGTACGCAAACAATTAAAAGTAATTCCTGAGGATACACAATTACCACCGCGTTCACTTTTGTAAACTGGTTCCTCGACGTCGATTACATTCAAGACAGGTCAGCATCACATTTTTCGCGTGTGTGACCAAGACTACTATTAATTATATCTAAGGTAAACTGTCTTCGATTATTATTCGAATACTGCCACAACATTACTGCGTTACAGCTCGCACAATGATTATTCTGTCGTTGTTTTAGTGTCATGATAAATTCAGCGTTGAGATCAAAGTCGCGTTTAATTTTTTTGTCACAATGTTTATGACCAAATAATTTTTTCTTGACAACTTCGTTATTAACTACATCATCGGTGTCACTATTGTCTATGATAACCCTCCGTAGCTGAGATATCCTTCTGACTCGAGACACTGCGAGATAAACTAAATTTGACCATTCGATCTGATCAGCGACAATCCAAATATTTGTATCAGAAAGAGTTAATCCCTGTGAGGAGTGAATCGTTATAGCGTATCCTAGAATCCATGGAGTTTTGTCCATAGTTAACGCGCTCTCAACAGCACTGACAGGAACTAAAACAATATCATTTAACACAAGAATTTGTTTCCTTGGTTCCACCAAGGCGCCTGGAATCTCAACATTGATATTCTGTCGTCGCGTATCTGCTGGAGGATATCAAAGCGGCACTGGAAAATCCGAAAATCTTTCTTTATGTAACAGAAATAATTGTTATTGAAGTGTATCACGAACTATCTTTCTGCTTGCAACTATCAAATCAGCAGGCCTTCACAAATTCCAAATATCATTCATCGGAGTTTCTGGAATTACTTCACGCATTATCTCACACTGTATTTTATCCGGCTGTAATCTGATTAATCTTTTAAATTCTTTTAGTGGTTCATCAATAACCCTATAATCATCGGTTATCTCCTCATAATAATGTACTAACGTTTTCAGCCATTCGTGTGGAGACTGTCCAACAAAAGGTGGTGGTTGACCATGATCACCACACATTATCTCAGCTGTATTTCACGTCAATAACCAATCAAGAAATATTTTTAATACTTCCAATGACACCGTGCATATTTCAAACCAGATAATAATTTTAGAAATATGTCTCTCACCAATCCGCGATGGAGTCCATGCATCTCCGCACCATCTAAAGAAACTATGATAAGTTTGAGATTTACTCCTCGTTCATTCATTTCTCTGGCTAGTCTATGTGTAGGTGTCAAAACGGTCATATCTGAACAACTGCTGAATAATTCAATCGCACGCGTTGTTTTACCAGAACCACCATACCCATTAAGATAAACGGTTTTATGTCTGGCCACAGGATCATATACCGATGGCAACAGCGCAGCTGTCGATTCTTGATTATTATTCTTGTAATATATCCCCTTAATTTCAACGTCGGCAGATTCAGAATAACCGAGTATATTTTCTCGTTTTATTCTCCATTCGCCCCATGATGCATTATAGTTAAGTAATTTATCTAGTAAATCCGTATATTTTTATTTATATAAAATGAATCTGTGGTAACCCTGACGGCGGTATCAAAAAATCTGTTTATCATCGATAATAAATTTGTCGAAACGTACGCGAGCATCGAAGATCTTAAATGAGTAAACTGCGGTGACTCACCATCAGTATAGCTCACAATTGTACCTAATATAGTTCCATCGGACAAATAAACACTACTTCGACTTATAAATATACCTTTCTCCGTTTGTATCAGTGATTATAAAATCGAGTTCAGCATCATCTATAATCGGTCTACAACAATATCATTTATGATCACATGAACTACCCCGAGTAAACTTACCGATTATTTTTCTGCCGAGATCTTTTGCATCTTTATTATCATAATTAGTCATATCAGGATTTTCGTCATCAGAATATTTCCTTTGTTGTGGTAACCAACCTTGTTTCTGCGGACGATACGATATTATCGCTTCACTTACAACCAACGATATTAAGATTTTATTATCAAGTATATATCGTCATAGTACTATTGGAGCCCAATATTTTTCTGAAAAATGTCTTCCAAACCACGCATAAACAATCGGATGAAGATTACGTGCAAACTCGAATGACTCAGTATAGGCAAATCCAGTCAGATCAAAATCTGGTAAAGTACCATTTATCGCAACTCTGTTCATCTCGTGCGTTGGTTGTCTATATCTCTTAACACTCTCCTTATCCAAGGAAACTTCGAGGATAATATGCAGCCATATCAACTGAGATAACGTCCTTACAATCGTATTTAATATTTCGTAATCCGCCGTGTCCGTATTCGATGCAGCTGCGTTGAATATCTTCATGAAATTCCAATCGTGTCGGTTTTCATAAATTTGTCTCCTGAGCAAAGTGATCTGCAACTGATGGAACAGTAAAACAATTATTCAGTAATTGTTCAGCCCTGACATCGTCATTTGTATATTTTAATGCAAAATTTTTCATTTCTTCGTGGGGAGATTCTACACGATAAATGTCTCTGCAAGGTCGTACAAACTGATCATAGCTTACGGATTCTGAACTCTGAAATAACCACACGGATACAGGGTCACTCTTCCTGATATTTCTGATAAAATCAAATATATAATCATTATAAAATTTAACAATTCTGTTTCGTGGAAATATTGTTACGGCCGATGTCCATGCATGTGCGTTATAATCAGTAATTTCTATCGGAGCTCCTCTTGATTCATATTTCGATTTGTATAAAATCTCTTCGGTTAACATCTTCACTGTTATCGGGAATTTTAATTTCTTTCCCAGCTCAGCAACGTCACTGATAGACGCTCCGGTATCTTTAACTATTTCAGCCCACTCATTTATTTTTTTACGTCTTAGATCCGTTAAACCATTTCCACGTATGGCGTTTGTGAAGTGTTCTGTAACTCGCTCAGCTACACAATTTATCCTTGACAGTTTCATCGGTTTGAGATCATCAACGCTGGGTTTATTATTTATCGGATGTATTCAACGCGACAGTATTATTTCCAGTGTGAAGTCGTACAGGGTCACGTTTGTCACGGATAATCCAAGTGTCGTCGTCTGTCTCTACAATACATTTTATTAGAATAAAATATCTTTGATTGTCAAGATAGTTAATAATCACTGCTGCTCGCTTGTCATTCATTGTAGCATCTACAACACTCGTGATTCTGAATATTGATCACACATGAGCTGCACCATCGTCGCGAAAGTGTGGTGTTGGGGCTAGAGGAGAAACTCAGATGTGTGCGCAATACGGTGGTAAAAAATACAGAGAGCTAAAGCGATGTTATGATAAAAAACTAATACAGATGGCGTTGAATCTCCCATAAAAAATGCCGAAGATTATCTCGCCAGATTTTCAAACTATTATTTAAACAAATAATGTTATTATATAAATGAATCAAAATGAATTTGTGAAGCATCGCACCATTGAAAATTATGAGGCATCTCGTGATGGTGTAATCAGGAACTGTCGACAGAAAAAAACAGTCGGTGTTGTTGATAATAGAGGTTATCTCAGATTTAGTGTTGGAAAAGAATATCTTTGTCGTAGATTTATTTACGAGTGTTATCATGGATTGATTAAAGATGGACTTTTGATCGATCATATTGATCGTGATCCGAAAAATAATACTTTGGATAATTTTTGAGCTTTACACAGAGTCAAAATTTACAATTTGGAAATACTGGGAAATGTAAAAATTTGCAAGAAGGGTTGTTAAATCTTTGAACGTGGAGACTGGTGAAGAAATAATATTTCAATCAATGAATGCAGCTGGAAAATATTTTAATATTTGCATGCCTTCAGTGCAACATGTCGCGGATAAAATATAGAAATCGGCATTTTCAAAGAAATTCGAACAAAAAAAATCAGATTCCATTATTACATACATGAAGGGAGATAACGCTGTCTTCTCCGGTAGAGTAATTAAGCCGTTACCCCGCTTGTTAATGCGTAATATGATATGACCGAAATTGTTTTTTTATGTTTATTTCAGTAATTTAATCGCATGTGTGACAAATTAGCTGTCAGTGGAATTCGTAGAAGTATTATTTACTCATTCTAGAGCCTCTATCGTCGATAACGGATCGGGACATTTATCAGTATTATTATATGATATGTCCCGATCCGTTATCATATTCAGGCAAATGATGGAAGTATTATTTATTCATTCTGGGTTCTCTATCGTCGGTGAGGGATCGGTACATATCATATAATAATATATATTTATGTCCCGATCCATCAATCACTCAATAAACAGTTATTTTATTAATGTGGACCTTTGCGTTGAGAGTACAACGACTTATTTCTATGAAACCCGCCAGGAAAGGGAGGTAACTCTGTCCTCTCTGGTAGACTAATTAAGCAGTTGTCTCCTTTTTTTGTTTATAAATCATGTTCATTTTTATTTACTGATGAATAATATTTCTTTTACTGGTTTTTATAAACATTATCTTGAATATTATGAATTTGTCAGGTTTCTTGCTTCCTTCAGATTTTCTCAGGAATAATAATTAAGATAAAAATGAAAAATACAACAACGAATAAGCCACGCCCATTGTGTGAGCTACATTTGGATTTCCAAGTGTTAGTCAGCTTATATAGAAAACAACCCGTTTCTTATTTGGGATCCTCCCCATTTTGCTCAAACTTCAACAGAGAAAAGTACACCTTCCCACCATGTCAGCACGTGATGGATGCACTTTTGCACTTCCACGGGTTGATTATGGGGGAGAGTGTGCAGATTTCTTTTGAACTTAGAGAAGCCCCGTTTGTGTATGTGCTGTCCTTAGAATTAAGATATATGTTGTGCTGTCCATAGAATTAAGTTAGTTAAGATTGTATGTTGTGTTGTGCCATATAATTTAGGTTATATGTGTATATATGTATCCCTCTGGACCTGCTAGAATGTCGTTTGGCAATCTAGGGGTTCACATGGGGGTGTGCCGTCCAGATCGCCCTCTGGACCTACTAGAATGTCGTTTGGCAATCTAGGGGTTCACATATGGGTTGTGTCTGTTCAAATTACTCTCTGAACCTGCTAGAATATCGTTTGGTAATCTAGGGTTTACATGTGGGTTGTGCTGTCCTATTTCGTTACCCTCTGAACCTGCTAGAATATCGTTTGGTAATTTAGGCGTTCACATGGGGGTTGGTGTTGTGCAAATATTTATTTATTTTAAACAAATATTTATTATATAATGAATTCTGAAAATATTAATGTTATGATTTCTGCGATTGAAAAATTACAACATGACGGTATAAAAATATCTGATCAGCTTAATCCTGAAAAAAATTATTTGTGATTTTGAATTATTACAACCACGAAGATTCGAAAATAGATATACACTACCAGCTGATTATAGATTCATTAAATTAATCATTGGCAATAGTTACAGATACGCAGGTTAAACTATTTGTTCCCCTCGCACACGCAATTGAAAAAACTTTAGATCGGAATTGTCTCAGGAATACGAAACAAAAAAGATTGTGAATGCTCGAATAAGACAGTTGAGGGAGATTATGTCTGCTTGCGAAACGATCCATAATGTCAGTGATGATTGTGATTGTGAAAGCGCTGTCACCAGTGACTGTAGTGACAACGAAACTCCTGTCATCGTGACTGTGGCTAAACAAAACCCCTGACCCTGTTAATAGGGATAATTCATTTATTACTACAGTAAAAAAATATTTATTTTTATTCAGACTATAATATTTATTCTGAATCAGATTCTATTTAGTCAGAATCAGATTATATTCAGAATCAGATTATGATAATATTTATTCAGAATCAGATTATAATAATATTTGTTTTTATTCTGATAATAATATTTATTTTTATTCTGATAATAATAAAATTTACTCAGAATTAGATTATAATATTTATTCAGAATCAGATTATAATAATATTTATTTTTATTCTGATAATAATATTTATTTTTATTCTGATAATAATAAAATTTACTCAGAATTAGATTATAATATTTATTCAGAATCAGATTATAATAATATTTATTTTATTCTGATAATAATATTTACTCAGAATCAGATTGTAATAATATTTACTCAGAATCAGATTATAAAAATATTTATTTTATTCTGATAATAATATTTTTTTTTTTTGATAATAAAATTTATTCAGAATCAGATTGTTGTAGTGTGTCATAATATTCGAAAATAAATTTCGTGAATCGCCCAGCAATCTTGTTTATTCAGATTTAAAGAGGTCAGTAAATTTTTCAGAGAATTTTTCTATTAACTATTGGAATATTAAATTTATTTAAATCATATAATTATCTTTCTATCTTAATGCTAGGTTCATTAGTATAATGTAATTCACTATCAGAATAAGAGAGCATAATGTGATGCTTTATACTTTTCCACAGGTAAGTTTTTTGTATCCTGGAAGTTTTATAAATATTTTTTATCTGTAAGAAATTCATCTCGTTTCGGTTCTGGTGGTCCTTGATAAACCGGTGGAATATCACGCCAACCTAATACGGTTCGAATCGATGATTGATAAATATCAACACCATAATCTGGAGTTGATATTTCTATTGCGGCTGATAACGTCGGTTCGTGAACAGTAATTGATATCTTGGAGTCTTTGCCCGTTATAGATATAATCCTGCGCTGGAATTCATCGTTGATCTGTTCTATTTGATAACTGCCCGTGGGTATACTGACTACTTGCTAATCTGGTGTTCCGTCGGCGAGTGTTTTATTCGCAAATACTAATGAGTTATTTGGTTTTAGTCCACCAAACGGCTTTGATCTGATATTTGGCCAACCATAATAAACCCGCAATTGTTCCAGTGCTATTTCGTTGACTGGAATTGCAGTTGGAAAATTAATGCTGAATTCTGGCTGTGTTGAGCTCGCTGAAATCATTGTTGTTTTTGTCTGTGCTGTATTAGTGACGATTTGTTGTAGTAACTGTAATGATCTTTGATCGTTTGATGACATTATTATTATTTTAAATCAGGATTTTAAATTAAGTAAATTCTGTCTTTATTTCCGACAGGGTGGTAACCAAACCGGAGGTGTCGTGGTAAACCTTAATCATTTCTGCGAATTCCTGATCTGATATTATTCCATCATTGAGCCCTGATGATATCAGCGATGATAATTTGGCGTGTGCGTGTTATTAGCGACACACGTAGATATCTTTTTTTGAAATTATATTAAGAATACCAGCAACACCGGTTATAACTGCAACACCAATTCCTATTACTGGTGCTATTATGTGTGCGGCTGATAATGATTCGATTATAGTTGCTGTTCCAGCGACTACGGCAGATGCAGAATAAACAATTATATCAGTAACAACGATATGTCTGCGATATTTTTTGTTATTTTTACAGTATATTCAACAGTTATATTTTTTAGTTGGGTCTGTAACAAACACACTTGCTCGTATCTGTATTTTCTTACAAAATTTATATCTGAAATCATTATACTCACTATGAAGTAATCAATTCAGTTGTTTCAGCTACAAATTCCAGACACCACCAGTAAGACGCTGCGGTTAATTTATTATCAGATGGTTCCAGCATAAATGTTTCTTCGACCGCTTGATTTAACCCAATATACACGGTTCCAGAAAAATTATCAGTTGAATGACGCCATGGAAAGCTGGTAAATATCCTAAATTTTGCAGCGCTGACACAGACAGCCTATACACACCAGTAAATTTCCGCGGTATGTTTGATAGTGTTATTTTGCTGTGACCATGTTGATGATCCTGATGATACTGTGTATACCGCGTTGATGATCTGCTTGTGAGGAATTTTAATCAAGTTAGTTTTTTTAACGATATCGGGAATTCCACTGATAATATCGTTGAGTCTCGCGTTAATGTCAGAGAGTTTTATATCAACAACCATTGGACTTCCAAAGAAATCCTCTGCGATTTTATTAAGTTTTAGAGAATTTCTGCGAGTATTTGAAAACATATTTAAATGAACGTCATATGGGCTCGTAGTGTATTTAATTTGGTATCGATTATAGTATCTTTATCATCTACATATTTCTTTGTTGCGGCATCTTCGGCGTTTGTTGGTTCTCTTAAAACAACGATCTTATTTCCGTTCATGTTGAGTATACCTGTCATTGTATCACCTGTATATTTTAAACGATCAGCAACGCTTTTTATAATTTCATTTCTGATAGTTGCGATTGATACGTTTGAGTCTCTGATTCTACCACCGTCAGTAAATACTGTTATATTATCCGTGGTGGCGCCGATAACTCTACGAATTATGTCGATCCACATAATATTACTCGTCTTTAAAACACCGTATCTATCCTGAAAAACGACAACCTCGTCTCTGTCAACGCCTGATAAATCAATAAGATCGGCGAGTTCATCTTTTGTAGCATACTCCGATAAATCGATATCGTCTTCTTTTTTCCTGTCTCTGATAGAGGATCTTCCATAAATATCAACCATTATATCATTAACGATTATTCAAAACAGAACTCGTGTACGTATGTACAGCTTTATGAGGTGCATCAGAAGATTTTGAAATCGCGTTGAGTACAGCGAGTACTTCACGGCCACATATTGGCGGATCTGTTAATTTTCGTGTTAGTAATGTTGAATACCAGATTGGAATACTTTGCATTGCTCACGTATTTTAAAAATTCTTTTGGTGGTGCCAACCCATACGAATCGAAATAAACAATTCCACGTGGATTAATCGCGCATGCAACCCAATGAGTACCTGGACCAGAGTTTTTATCGGAATTGATGATACCAGTTTCAACATTGTTTGGTTTGTAAGGTAATTGATCACGCATAAAAACACCTCTTAATTTTTTTATGTTTAATCGCTCAGCAGCATCGAGTAAATCAAAATTGGACATGGGAAGTATCAACGAAGTGTCCCGGGCAATCTTAGACCTCGGCCATATCGTGGACCTGGTAATCTTACCCGGCCGGGCTGAGGTACTTTTGGTGCTCTTAGACGTCTTCCTTTTGTCCGTGATTTTCTTTTTTTAAAACTTTCTGCGTGCATGATTCCTTTTCCCGTTGCTTTCTTTAATGCCATCTCAGCAGCAGTTCCAACAGCGCCAAGTGCAGCTGATTTTTCAGCAGCTGGGGCTGCAGCGGCTATCAACGCTGGTATAGCTGCAAGAAGTGGAAATATGCCACCCGTCTTAGCGATGTCTTTAATGGCATCAGCATAAAGATTAAGTCGTAAGCCGGTATTTGATCGTTTGATTTTATTGAAGTGCTTGAGTTGACGTTCTGTCAATGATTGTTTATTCGAACCACCTTGGATGTTTTCTTTTTTAGTGATATTTTTATCCCCGAATTCTTTTATGATGCTGATTGTAGTTTTTTTTTAAAATTTGACCAGGAGTCAGACTGACACTAACATGATGATATGACATTATAATATCATGAGCGATTTAATTACTGATCGCTCGCGATCCAATTGCATATTTTCTACTGGGGCATCGATAACTCTCATTCGACCACCAACACCTTCTAGTAACATTGTTTTATCTGAGAATATAACGGCGATTGCTCTATAACCAGCAGGAACAACTAATGGACAAGGTACAGCAGTAGGTACCCGTGTTACACGAGCTCTAAAGTGTATATCAACGACAGATTGCCTAAATAATTCCATGTGTTTCAGTGAGAAATAATAGATCGGATACAATGATGTAAAATCCCGCTGAGATATTTGCAAACCAGTATCAATATCCTGATCACGTCCAATGAATGTCATCAAACGATGATAAGCACGTGCAACGTGATTGTCATCAAAATCCAGCAACACTTCTTCAGAAGATTCTTGATGTCTATTTATCCTCAAGGAAACTTCACTACCTCCAAGCGAATCAAACACCATTGGATTTCGTCCTGCGAATCTATTCTGGCGTATTCCTGAAACGCGATGAATATATGTCGTAGTGCAGAAACGCCTTGTTATCTGCCATGTGAATAAACCAACAACATTACTTTCAATACTATCTGTGGTCATCGTCAACCATGATAATGTCGATTTACCACCCTGCTCCATGAAAGAGAGTAACCGTTGTTCTTCAGTGAGCGATGGATTCATTACTGGCACCCACAACGAAAGTTTTGTCAGCGCTATTTTACCTACATCAACTGCAGCATCACGCCATATCTCATCATTGTCGGTGGCTTTTCTAACAAGTGCCACTGTGTGTTTAGCAACAAATATAACTTTTCTAACAGACCTGCAGAATCCAAAGATATGTGATAGTACAATTGCACATGAAAAATCTTCATCGCCATTTAACATTGTTCGACGTGATGCGAATCATAAGTTGAAGTTTTCATTCATTGATGCAACTTCAGTTCCACCTGCATTTATTGTTACGTTTCCGTTTTCTGGATGATCAGTTGTATCTTTTGCAAACATCAATGGTGGACCAGCTGATCTTGAGTAATCATCGCTGTATCTTGCAAGACCAAGTATCGTCGTGGCAATGTCGATGTCCTTCTGAATTGATTCAATATTTCTTCCGTCGATAATATATGTAGCGCTGTCGAACAATGCCATAATACCATTATTAACAAAACCAACTCGATCACCAATTTCGTATGCTATATCATCTGCTTTCAAGAATCTACCTTCGATCTCAATAAATGCCTCAGCGGGTAAGAAATATCTACTTGTATCCTGAACTTGTAATTCGATTCTTCCACGTGCGTTAGGTACACGTGCGTCATAAGAATAATACTGATAATCGCGCACTCACTCGTCCTTGAGTACTGGTGCGTCCATGACGAATGCGGTATCAGACATACGCTTGAACATCTTTATTATATTTGTTATCGTCTAACACGAAGACCACTTCCCGCTATCAGACTCGAGGTTATATTTTTTCTTTTTCTGAGATGGGTACATCAGGCAAATCTGCTAGTTTTTGATTCGCAGCTTTATTTATTATTTTACTAACATTTGCAGGCATCACTTCAGTGCTGGGTAATTTTACTGATAGAGGTTTTCGTCGTATTAATCCTACTAGTCTTTCTTTGATCGCTGAGAATGCTTTATTTACAACAATACCAAAAGCACTAATACCTTTATCACGAACAACGTCAATAGTTTCATTCCCAGTTGCTTTGCAATCGATATTGCTTTTGGGGCCATCCTTCTGAATAGACCCTGAACAACATCAACGAGTCCATCTCTATAGATTGTTTTATATACTGGCAATCTTGAATTCATCACCCTGACCATTACAGGTCTATGTTGTGCATTGTGTATGATCATCTTATTTTCTTGTCACTGATCTAATTGCTTCCTTTAATCAATCACTGCGGTAATAATCATCAACGATGTCATCGATGAGGGACCGAAAAACATTAATATCCATGATACCACTTGCAAATAATCGTTGACAAATATCAGCTGCTTCATTAACGATTTCTGGGGAATTATTACCAGCTCGTTTTCCGCCAATCAGAATTTCTAATCGTTCAACATCGGCAAGGACATTATTGGGACATGGAGTAATAAGACCACTCCCCCTAGTACCTGTACCATTACCACTTCCAGTTGTTTCTTCTTCCTCAATACGAGGTGGGCTGAATAGCAATTTTTCTGGCGATGACATATATCCAGGTAAGGGCGCTCTTTTAGGCTATTTGACTTGTTTCTCAAATTCTGCAAATTTATCCTTAAATTCACCAGTGATTCTAGGTATACCATGAGATTTTCGAAATACAAAAGGAACCCAATTTCTTTCTGAAACACTGCCGGTATTTGGATCTAATAATTTATCACGATGTGGATATCCTGTTCCGACAATCGCTATAGCGTTTTCTCGAAGTAGTCTACGACCTTCTTCGGTAAATCGGGCTGGTGGTTTTGGTTTTGGTTTTAGCATAACCAGATCCCTTACATCGCCGACCTCCTCAAGAACTTTATCAACACTTTCAAGTACTTGTTGTACTTCTTCTTGCAATTGCGGCTGAGTCGCAGCTATTTCAGCCGGAAGCTCTCTTAGAATATTTTTTGTTTTTTAATTCTTTCAGCTATTTTTCCAGTTACCTTAGCGGTTTGCTCCAACGTGGGAAGCAGATCTTTGGTAGCCTTTGTAACCGGTTTAAATAATTGTTCTGCACCTTCTGCAAATTCCACCTGAGACTCCTGACGCTCTTGTAACTTTTGTTTGACAGAATCACGGACGGGTAGATATTTTTGAATTGCCTCTAGTCGCTCTCGAGCTAATCTAGCTGTGTGAGATTCCATTATTAATATATTAATGATTTAACTACAGCAGCAGGGAGGGTGACAACCAATAGTAAGTGTCCTGGTGAGTAAACGAACACGCATAACACAAGCGTCAAAAATAAAGTAACCGAATCGATCGGTTTAGCGTTATTGACCTTGTATTAGGAACAATATTTTTCAAACAAATGACAATTCAAGCAAGTGGTCTGTTCACCATCCCTGCCGCTAATTTGAACAGAAACAAATGTCACAATCTAGGGAAAAACGTTTCTTTGCTGTATTTAAAAAACTCAAACACAGACAAAATGTCATTTGTATAATGTTGAAAAAATCTTGGTTTTATGCACAAATTTCTTGTCACAATGATAGTTAATGGGGTAGATTTGGCCCTCATCATGCCAAAGATGGAAAATCAGCCTGGGGTGATATGGCCCCCAAATTTTAGAAAAAAATGGCACACCCTGGGGTGATATGGCTCCCAAGATTAATTATGGGTCAATAGGAATGGAACAGGTGGGATGACGTCATGGTACTCGACACTTGTAACAATGTTGCAAGTGGCTGACCTGAATACGCGCAGCTACTCTAGGTAGGGACAAATACAATAGAGAGACAGAGACATATACAACACATCTATAGGCAAGAAAGAATAAATATCTTTTCGAGGCATATGAAAGTGGCCTTGAAAAGGACCTTTGGTTTTTATGTTAACACCAGTTTGTTAACATAGAGGACATCTCACTGATCTTCATCTCTTTCTCAAACTTTGTCTAAACTTTGGACCGTAGATGAGGACTCGCTTCAGACAGCCCTGTCTCTCCACATAGCATCTTCTTTTCCAAGCAGTCGTATCGGTGATTCGGATGATGGTCCATGATGATTTATCATACATGGGTAAGTCCGTACGGAACAGCATCGACGATACGAGAGTAGAGAATTCAACGTTTGTCTACATCTTGTGACGAGAACAGGTAAAGGGAATGAAGTGAACCGCGATTATTTATAGTGGAAGAGCGGATCGAAACGGATTGAAATTGTTCACCAATCCCAACACGCGTTACAAAATTCAGTCACTTCGCGGAGTCTGTCTTCCAATCCGAAGATGGCATAGCTGTAGCTACCAAAGTTAACACAGCGCTACTTCCAGATGAGGTAGATTTCAACTGGGATTTAGTAGATTTTCTCTCTTCGCAAGAATTTGTTCCGGTACCAGTACCTTCACCACCTTCTCCTTCTTTACCACAGGTCGAAGATTTTAAACAGAGACAGAAAGAAGAATTGGAGAAATTTTTACAACAGCACAAAGAAGCAGAACAAGCATTTCTCCTTGAACAGCAATAGCAAGAAGAAGAAGAGGCAAGAAGGAAACGACAGGAAGAAGAAGCAGAGAAGAAACAAGGTCTAGGAGAGAAGGAGAACAGTAAAAGTCAAACGGGAACGGTACTCTTAGACATTTTGGCAGAGTTAAGAAGTCTGAAACAAATGTATAAGACTTCTTTATTACGACCCAAGAGAAAAAGACCTTCCCGAGCTAAGCAGTCCAACCCGGTTACTACACCTGAGATATCACCCCTAGTGATTTCTACCAAATCATTGACAGGAGCAAGTACAGAAGTAGGCCTTGGCCGTGGCAAAGGCTTAAGGCAGTTAAACCTGATTGCTTCTCGTTCCTGAGTTTGTTTTTTTTTTGTTATAAAAAAACCAAATACCCAAAGGCCCTTTTCAGGGCCACTCACTTCTTTCGAAAAGAGACAGTATTCATTTTGCCTCAATCAATTAAAACTCAAAATCCCTTTTATTTTGTAACCCTATGATGTACGTGTGTGAGTGTGTGAGTGTAGACCCTTATTCTAAAAAATTAAAACAAAGAGTCACTTACGTTTCTCAGTCTGGTCTATTCTGGTACAAATTTTTACAATTCAATGTCACAACACAACACTTTTAAAAAGTTCACAGACGTCTTCTGTGTCTTTTTTCTTTCACTGTTTGTTTTTTAAATTTCCTCACTTTCACATGTTTTTCCTCCTCCTCCTCTTCTTCCTCACCTTTTTCTCGTCTTCTTTTTTTCTCCCTGTTCTCTTTCTGGACGTCACGGGGTTCTTCCCTTGCCGAGGGTACATCTTCTTCCTCCTCCTGTTGTTTCTTAGGGAAGTCTGAAGACCAATGTCCTTTCTCTTGACAATGATAACAGGCATCCTAACTTTTGTCTCTTTTGGCACTGGTCTTGCTTTTTTGACGGTCGGGACATTCTGTAGCCCAATGCCCTTTCTTCTGACAGATATAGCAAGTATCTTGACTTTTATCTCGAAAGGAGGGGGAGTAGTCCGTCGGCTTCTCTGAAGAAAACTTTCTTATGACACCTCGCAAAGCTCTGATCAGAAGTTCGATCTGTGTGGGTTCTTCCATCGTGCTGGTCGGCTTGAGAGTGAAATGAATACTGAGAGGGAAGGCACCAGCCCTTTATATATACACTTGTCTGACAGGGACATATAGGGGTCCATGGTGTTTTAAATGTAGTCATTTGACTTTTTGCAGTCAAGATGAAAAGTTCGCATCATTTCATGAAGAAAGGAGAAGAAAGTAAGAGGCAGAAACGTGATTTATCGCCTCGCACACTAGCTGAAGTTTTGGCTTAAATTCATGCCAGCGATTTTGAAAATGAGATGAGTGAGCCAGAATCCAGACACAGAGAGTCTACACCAAGTCAAAGTCCATCACCACCAGTAAACCCTGAAAATTACTACCACGTTCGAGAAACCGACAAACGCTCCTCTAGAAAAGTTAGAACTATAGCCTACACGTACACGGTGAAGTTTAAAGATTTCAAGTCATACGTACCGCTGGAGAAAGTAGAAATGTTCATCACCGATGTGTGGGATTCTTTGTTCACCACACTGACCCAGTAATGTGAAGCCAAAGAAGATGATCGCTTGAGACTTTCCATTCATCACGACAGTTTGAAGTCCCCCGTTTGGATCGAGTTTAGCAGCCCGGCAGAATTGACACCTTCCAAAGTCATCGACAAGATTCAACGCGTACAGCAATCCAACAAGTTTCACATCACCGATGGACAAGCGACACTGTTCATGGCCCACGTATCTCTTCCCCAAGGGACCGGAAAACGCAAAAAAGTGTTATTGGTGGACGACCTTCGCACCACCAAAAAGAGCATCGTTCAAATTAACAACACTCAATACCAGATGTGTTTAGCCCGTGCCATCGTGGTGGGACGAACGTATGCTGACAAGAACGACACAACAGAATGGAAAAGAGCCTGGAAAACTATTCGACGATCGGGCCGAACCAAACAACGAAGAGAAGCAGAACTCCTGTTACAAGAAGCGGGGATATCTAAAGACAGACCCTTCGGCATTCCTGAAATGCAAAAATTGCAAGACGTCCTGGCTCCACGCTACACCTTGAAAGTGTACCCTCAAGAAGTGCCCGGACCTCTGCTGTTTCGAGGCAAAGATTTTAAAGACGGAAAATACATTCACGTCTATCATCACGATGATAATTTCTATGCCATTACTAGTATCACTTAATTCCTGTGATACAGTTATTACTGTGAGAAATGTGACTATGGCTATAACAATCGAGAGCAGTACAAGCATTGTGGATCAAAATGCTCAGGATGTTTGGCCTCTAAACCCTGTCTGGACGAAGGACAAGAATGAGTGCATTGCTCAGCTTCTCAGCGCACGTTTGTCAGTCCAACTTGTTACCAACAATATTTGAAGACGCAAGGTTCACAGCGGAAAAGTGCTTGTCAATTCCTGAAATTGTGCCCTACTTGTGGACAAGGCATACGTACCAATTGTGCCAAGGCACACGCATGTTCAGGAAAGAAGCGATGTCACATTTGTCGCCAAATCGTGGACTTGGAACACAAATGCTACATTCAAAAATACCACTCAAAACATCAAAAGGAAGAAGATGACCAGAAGAAAGGCAGTTTCATCTTTTTCGATTTCGAATGCATGCAAGAGACTGGTATTTACATTCCTGATTTCTGCGTGTCTCACCGAGCGTGTGAGAAGTGCATCCAAGAGCCTATCTTTACCCATTGCCCTCACTGCAGCAAGATTCCTGGAGGACGTGAAAAAATCTTTCGGGGACCGAACACACTGGCTGATTTCGCCCAATGGATCTTAAAACCTATCGAGGAGAAATGGAGCCAAGAGGACATTGAACATTACGGAGATTGTCATCGCTATGCCTCGGTGATGGCTCACAATTTTTCGGGATACGATGGGCAATTTATTCCCAGATACTATATGGAACAAGGCACCGAACGTTCTAAAGTGACTTTGAACGGAGCCAAAATCATTTCCTTGCAAGTGGGACAAGTGCAGTTTAAAGATTCGATGAGTTACTTGGCCATGCCTTTGAGCCGAATGCGTAAAACGTTTGTAATGACAGAAATGGTCAAAGGCTATTTTCCGGACTTTTTCAATACCGAAGCCAATCAACATGC
>JAECUM010046424.1:0-21870 GCA_016617855.1 Megalonaias nervosa
TTGCAGTATCTCAAGTTGCTTTTAAGAAAAGGGTGAAAGAAGCCCGTCGGGGACACATTCAAGCAGAAGAAACGGCCGCTAAATTTTTTAAACCTGTTACCGAAGCAGTACTTTGCAATCAACTAGAAATATCTGCGTTATCTCCGGAAGAACTAAAGATAGTACAAGAAAAGGGTTGTTAAGTTTACTCAGAGAAAGATCAAAAGAGGAAACTAAAAAAGTTGTAGACGAACTTGTTAGACGTATTGCTGATCCTGTTGCACGACAGGCTGAATTTGACAGATTAATAAACAACCCTTTTGAGATACAACAATCTATTGCAAGATTGATGGTTAATCCAGACGAGTTAAGAACGTTGATACAAACTTTATCAGAGCAAACTAAGGAATTAGCTGAGCAACAAAAAATGATGACTGAATCTATCGTAGGAGAAATGCCTATTGAAAATCTGGTAATATTTTATGGAAAAAGCACATGAAAAAAAAAGTGATAATGAATATAACGAATTTGTTAAAAAATATCTGAAAAACGAAAAACGTAACGATCTTGACAGCATTCAAAAATGGAGTAATGATAACTATGAAAAACTACAAAATTTTTTAAAAGATAAAATTGATAACATTTCAATAGCTGAAGAAACACTTAATGAAACTGAATCACGTGAAGTAGCGACGGCGATGTTGTACCAAATGAGAGACGGAGTTATTGCTAATGTTTTAAATACAGCAGCAAAACGATATCGAGATAAAGATTATGGTAAAGGTCGGGATTTCAAAAGAGTATTTAATGAAGGAGATGACAAACGATTTAGAAAATTACTAGAGAAAAGAGAACAACTTAGAAAATTACAAAAGGAAAGAGAAACCACTGGATCTGGCGTCAACGTTTTTACATCAAACGCCGAACTGGTTGACCGATTTATGCTGTTGATATCGTCAAAAGAGGCAGGTAATACAGGTATGAAATCGACAACGAGATCGTAGATAAATTAGATCATCTTAGATGGAGTGGATTACTAACAACAGACGGGTATGAAATTTTACATGATGATCTTATATAGATGTCAACACTATTACTTGACTCCTCACAAACAACGAGTGACAGCGCAAACTTTTCTGTCCACTCTGATCCGCCAATAATACTGGATCGTAATAGCCAGTACGAAATTGGATTAATTTCTGATACGGTATGATATTCTATGGCAAATGTAAAAACAAACGTCAATGACGACTTTACATTTAATTCTGGTGCTTGGGTGTCAGTCAAAATACCACAGGGAGCATATAATGTAGCTGATCTCAACAAAACGATAAGAGAGTTGAAAACAAAATACACTACCGCAGACAATTTTGAATTAACTCCAAACTATAATACGCTACGAGTCAGAATCACATTAAAATATAATTTGATGATCGATTTTTCACCAGCGACTAGTATCGTATCGTTGCTAGGATTTAATCTTCGACAGTATGGCAGTGCTACAGAACAAAGTATATCGTATGACGGAGATCTTCCAGTCTGCATAACAGAAGTAAATACAATATTGATCAATTGCTCTATTGCATTAGAGTCTTACTCAGCCAAGGGAAGTCGCGGGCAAACAATCTATAGTTTTTCACCAGATGTTCCGCCTGGTTCACTGATACAAATTACTCCTCGACAAATATTATACTATCCGATTACTCCTGAAAATCAAATAACCAACATAACAATGCAACTAACAGATCAATTAGGACGACAAATAGATCTTAACATTGAAATTGTCACGTATTATTTACAATTACTCGCAACAACGTAGTTGTCGGCGTAAATTTTGTAAACTTATTTTAATAATAAGATGAGACACAAAAACGTTATCGAAAAACTATTGTAGGTGGATTTTTGGGAAATATATTTACAAAGGTGATCGAGAATATCCCAGGAATTGCACGTAAAGCAGCATCAATTGCTCTTGATGTCAGCAAAGCTTTTGCGACGGGGGCAGTTAGTGCAGCAGGCAGTGCAGTAGGACAAAAATTAATTAAGGGCGCAACACCTACAATGTCGGAAATAAAACGAGCAATATCAGATATTGCACCAACAGCGGGAACAGAACGAGCTATGATAGCTACAACAAAAAAATTACTGTCGCCACGCGGCGAGGAGGTAGTACGTAAGCTAGTAAACAAAACAAGACGAAAATTAGATTTGCTTCAGGTTTAGCAATTTTGTGTCCAACGTGTGAAACACGTCGCAATTTTGTGTGGCGATTATAAAATAGAAAATGTCAGTTAACAATTATCTTGATTTTGGTGAGGAATATGACAATACAGCAACAGAATTCGAGTATATTGAATACCTCGACGAGAACTCAAACGAACCAAATAAAGCTGGTCCAAGAAAATTTAACACAAGAGACGAAGATGTGTTCTTGCTGCCTCACAAGGCTATGCTAGAATTTCGTGGTAGTATATTAACAGCAGCTGATGGTGATACTGCAGATGACGCAGTAATTGCACTCGTAAATAATGGCTGGAGTTTGTTTAAAGGTGCACGATATCAAGTAGAAAATCAAACAGTGAACAATATTAATGTTTGGTTGCCGGTTGCAAGTACAATATTAAATATTATTTCGTTTAGCGATGATTATTCGAGATCAACTGCAACAAATATGATGTGGTTCAAGGATACAGGACTAGGACAAGCTGTTGGAAATGAGTTTCGTACTGGTGCTGGTGCTCCTGGCACAGATGACAATAATCTTATCGAAAATCCGCTAATAATGCAGTTGCTGATATTGGAAATGCGATAAGATTAGCCGTCACAAACATACGATATGCCAAACGAAACGTGCTTGCGGCGGGATCGCAACAAATAAATATGATGTTGCCGTTAAGCACAATATTTGGATTTTGTCGCGACTATCATAAGGTATTTCGAGGGCTGAAGCACACAATTATTTCAGATCGGACAGATCACAATAATTGTCTTATTCGAGTTGGTGGAGCTGATCACGAATTTGTGATTACGAAATTAGCACTTTGGATGCCTCGAATTGTTCGATCAATAACTAGGTTAGCAGAACTTATCACAAGTTTAGAGGCTTTTACAAAAAAGATTTAATTTCTTCAGCATAAAATATATCAAACAAATGTTCCTAACGCAATCGATTACACATGGCGTATTACAGCTACTTCGAGAGAACAATTACCAAGGCATGTATTCGCTGTCTTTCAACAAACAGCACGACTTGGTAGCCAGCTACAAAATAACGCCGTTTTCGATAACGCTGATGTCAGGAGAATATTTGTCAGAATAAACTCTAAACAATACCCAGAACGAGCGATTGAATGTAATTTTACAGCAGGCGATTCAAACAAATGTTACTAGAGCGTACATGTACCTGATGGAAGCAATGCAAAAATATCAGGACGCTGACAGCGGATCACAGATAAACGTTGAAGAATTTCGTACTCTTTATCCTATCTTTTCCTTTGACGTATCAAAACACTCCGAGCGAATGATTAATTCAACCGCAGAAATAGAAGTAACTTGGACGCTTGGACAGGTTCCACCGACTCCTCTAAACGCATTTGCGCTTGTGTCTAGCGATTGATTCTTGACGATTGACTCAACCAAAGGTATAATGACTGTCCAAGTTTAATCTAATAACCAAGTATAAAATAAAAACGGAATATACAACCAGAGAAATATACCTAACGCCCGGTCAAAGTAAAAAATTATCAGCGGCGGTTGCTAAACGTAATTGTGTCTCTGTAATGATATCCCCAAAGACGGGCGCGTCCGCAGTGAAAGTAATATTAACTCAAACCAACTCAATTGGCTAGATCAGGGAAAACCCTGTATCCTTAGGTTATCTGTTGCACAGGTAACAGCGATGGCAAAACACGGCGGATTTTTGGGACCAGCACTTTCTGTAATTTCACCAAAGATTCTACCGGTATTAGGAACACTGGGACTAGCAGCAGCATCAGAGGCTGTATCTGGAGCAACTAAAAAGGCGGTATCAGGCGATGGAATCAAACAAATTTTATATAACAATAAATAATATAATGCCAGCTAAAAAGAAATCACCAGCGACAAAATCGGCAGCGAAGAAATCGGCAGCGACCAAATCTTAAAAAAAGAAGTCGCCAAGAAAAGCAAAACAAGGAGGAATTATTCCTTTCGCGCCACTCCTAACGGGGTTAGCAGGCAGTCTGATTCCAAACCTGCTAGGGATAGGACGTGGAATGAATCTACCAGGCACCATACGCCTTAGACGGATTTGCCGTTGACGCCAGTGACGAAGTCACCGCCTTTGAGTAATTTCGAAATTATGTCGAGATTAAATGATATTGTCGGATTTCGTGGAGTATCTCCCAAAGAAGAATTAGATAATGTACCAGCAGGTGGTTCGTGTGTTGTAAAAATACAAAACTTCGATGATGGATCCGGCATTCATTGGGTTGCAGTCCATAGCAATAATTATTTTGATTTGTTCGGACTTCCTCGGAGTGATCTTATAAAAAAATATATTTTTTAAAAATTTAAAAAAAAATAAATTACTCGTCTAATCAACTACAGCCGGTTGGAACATCAGCTTGTGGTTATTATTGTATTATGTTTATCCGACAAATGTCCCAGCCTAAATTTAATTTTTTTAAAATTATTTTATAGTTTGACTCCGTCGCCGGACACGTTAATGATG
Source organism: Megalonaias nervosa (assembly GCA_016617855.1). Lineage (NCBI taxonomy): Eukaryota > Metazoa > Mollusca > Bivalvia > Unionida > Unionidae > Megalonaias > Megalonaias nervosa. Next base: position 4,691 of record JAECUM010046424.1, read on the forward strand.
AGATTTCAATGAATTTTATCTAAACTAAGGAATATGTCAACATACTGTCTCAAATGTAAAACTAAGACAGAGAATAAGGATGAGACAACTGAAAAAAAAAAAACAAAATAATAATAGAACAATGTTAAAAAGCTTTTGCGCTGTTTGCAGTAAAAAAAAGTATATTTTTAAAATCAACAACTGGATCTGGAATGTGCCCCGACAGAGTTATTTTAGTAGATGATTAATTGACGAAGGTAAATATTTTTGTCGACGATTAAAAAATAAAATGAAATGTAATTGTAATTGTTATAAAGATCTTTGTATCTAACAAGGTAAAATTGTTACATACTGTCAATCATGCAACCGACGTGAAGTAATTGGCAGCGGCAATGACGCCCACAAATTTATTGGAAAATTATCAAGGCCGAGGACTGGTTGGACATTACCTGGCCATAACTATACTGGGCCGTACAATCCACTGGACGAACAGTTAGACGAAAACGATAATCCATTACCAGGACAAGAACCTTATAATCAAGTCGATGCAATAGCAATGTGTCATGATATTTGTTATCGTGACCGTGAAGTGGATAAGCACGGCTGTGATAAGGTAATGCTAGACAAACTGAAAGATATGAAGCTTGCAAATGGCCTGCTTCACAGGCTGAGAGAACGATTTGATAGAAGGTTAGTTCAAGGAATGATAGGAACAAAATATACGTTAGGTCGTGGAAAAGAATTGTATGATGACCTAGCAACAGAGCTACATAACCTAAAAACAAAAATTTCCGAGACGTAAAGTTGTCGCAAATGCCGTTGACGATATCTGGGCGATAGATTTAGTTGATGTGTCAAATCTTGCTAAATTTAACCTTGGCGTTGATGGAGCTTCAAAGAAAAATCTTTTTAACGTTGTAGATGTTTTTAGTAAATACGCGTTTAGTGTACCGTTTCAGATAAAACAGGAACATCTATAACTGATGCAATAAAACAAATGATTAGAAGTACAGAAAGAAAACCAAACAAAATTTGGACTGATCACGGAGCGGAGTTTTTTAATAAAAAATCTGAGCAATTTTTGGAGCAAAATAGCATTAAAAAATATGTTACAAGAAATGAGGGAAAAAGCGTTATCGTCGAGCGATTTAATCGTATACTAAACCAGCTGATACATAAACATTTGACAGCTGAAAACTAAGATATATTGATGATCTTTCACAAATTATTAACAAATATAAGAACACGAAGCACAGATCAATAAAATTGTCACCAAGTGACGCAATTAAAAATCCGATTCTTGCAAATGAAAACATGTACCGCAGACATAAATTTAAAGTTGGTGATCGAGTTAGAATTTCTCTGACAAAAAAAAGTATTTGAGAAAGGATTTACCCCAATCTGGATTAAAGAAGTATTTGTTGTTGATAAAGTTATACTGACAATACCTGTAACATATGCTCTGAAGGATTTATTGGGTGAGGCAATAACCGGTAGTTTTTACGAGCAGGAACTGCAGAAAACTGCGCAAGATACATTTGTTATTGAAAAAGTTATTAGGAAAAGCGGCAACAAAAGCCTTGTCAAGTGGCGTGGGTACAGCGATAAATTTAACAGCTCGGTTCCAACAAAGTCGATAAAATAATAATATTGTTATAAATTTCCTCGTACTTACGTTTGACAGATTTACATTTTACTGGTTTACATAACGATATTAGATATTGTCTACGATCATCAGAGATCATCATTAGGTTACAAATCTTGACAAATATAAAGTCGAATCTTATATTTTTCTGTCGGCCCGGGATTCTAATGTTTAAAAAAGGTTTTATCAACCGCTAAAAAGACTGATTTTTATCTACTGAAAAATTAAATTTCGAGATTTTCTTTGTGATATGATGCTTAACATCATATCGTCCAGTTGTCGTCTGCTGTAATTTTTTTTTATCAACCACGCCAACAATTTCGTCTTGTTCGTCGTCGTTGATAATAGAATATCGCCTTCTGTATAACCAACATAGTTGTGTTTATCTGCAACTATAACATCTCCTCCGCGATTATATTGCGGTGTAAAATTATCGTATGCGATTATATCAGCAAGTTGTTTCATCAAGTTCATATTATAATATATTTTTTTTCTAATTTTCAATAATAAGATGACTAACAGGATAAAATATCATCAAAAAGTTGATATATTAAATTACAAAGAATTAGCCGAAGCAGTGAGAAAATGTTTGTCGGGATATAGTTCTTATTCTATTAACGTTAATATAATGCAAGGTGATTCTAATAAAATTCTGCTAACAGAGGCAGAAAAAAAAATAAACTTAATGATAGCGCAATAATAACGCTAAGGTTTAATAGAGATGATGTGTTAATGTTTTCTCAAAATTGCCTTACCAAGGCCGAGCTGGAAAATATAATTAATTGTCGTATTTGAAGATGATTCTGTCAAAGGTCGATTGCGATGTTGCCGTATTTCTTTTACAATCTGCTACATCTTTCACTCTAGCTGGGTTAATTTTATGATATTTTGCAGCAGAATAAATTGATTTAAAATTTACTATTTTTCCAGTTTCAAGATTTATTGAAACAATTGGTTTCTTTTTTTTATTTTTATATTAGAACCATAATAATCAGCTCTTCGTTTAGTGTTTTCTTTTGGTGTAACGAGATCGAGATTTTCGATTCTATTGTCTGTTTTAATGCTGTTAATGTGATCAATAACCAGATCATTTGGAATAGCGCCATTAAATATTTCATAAACAAAACGATGTGATTAATAATTAACAAAATCTGTTTTAATACCACGTACCATCATATCCAAATAACCATCTTTATTTAAATTTCCTAATACATGTTTTGTTTTTCTTCGAATAATTCCTCCATCATTATCCTCGTAAAGGTCAAACACGGGATGCGGTTGAAATTCATCTTGCAAAGAGAGATTTTTAATATTGTCATCGTTAATTCAGTTATTTACTGTATAAACTCGCTGTCCAGCTGGTATGTCTCCGCAGAACAAAGCATAAATAAAATCTTTTCTCAACATTTCAACTCTCCTCTGTATTATCTCCTCTAACACTTATCATCATTCCATATGGCATTGGTATGCCAAACGATTTTCCGTACTTGACGTGTATTACTGAACCAAGTGCATTTGCGGCATATACGTTGTGGGTTGGATGAACATGATATTCTTCCTGTTCCTCTGCCGTCAGTCTTATGTAACTCAAATTTTGTGTCATTATACCTTAAACAATTTATATCTCTAATTGATTTTTCAACTAGAAATATCAATTAAATATATCAAATGTTATATAACAAAGCCGAAATTGCGAGATATAGTCAAAAAGAGCCTTATAGGAGAACTTACAGAAATAGCTACCGCTTTTGCAGGATTTGATAACAGTTATAAATTTGATAATCAAAATATTTTAGCAAATTTTAACTCTACAAATTCGTTTCATCTCTTACATCCTACTGTAACGCGAGAACGTGCAGTACATAAAAGTATCAAACTAATAGTACAGTATCATGTTATTTTATCAAAGTTACATAATACAGATTTCAGCAATGAGATTACCGAACCACATTTAACAGCTAAATCACAAAAAATATCAGCTGGAACAAATATTTCCTCAGCCGGTGATGAAATACATCAGGAAATAAATAAAAAAATTGGAAGAATCTACTGCATCAGGATCAGGTTGGAAATTTGAAATGATGAAAGAAGTTTTATTTCACACAGCAAGATATAACGTACTTTGCGGTAACTCTTACATTGACCTGCCTCAAGAAATTAAAAACAAAAAATGTTGCATAAACGTAAAAAAAACCTCTGATAATAAATGTTTCCAGTGGGCTATTCTTTCTGCGATGTTTCCAGTAGAAAAAATGCTGATCGTGTCGATAAATATATTAGTCACGTATCAAAATTAAATCTTGCTGGGATAACCTTTCCGGTTACAGAAAATCAAATAACAAAATTTGAAAAACAAAATATTATTTCAGTTAATGTGTTTGGTCTTGGCGAACGTGAAAATGTTTATCCCAGATACATCTCAGAAAAAGCTACACAAAATGCAATAAACTTGCTGTTTTATAAAGAACATTAGATTTAGATCAAAAATTTTAACGGCCTAGTTGGCAGACAATATAGCAAAGATAAAAATAAGAAATATTTTTGTTATCGTTGTTTACAAGGTTTTTCTAAAAATGAAAAACTACAAGATCATCTCAAATACTGTATTAATGTTCAAACAATAACAATGCCAACAGAAAAAGAAAAAATATTAAAATGTAAAAATTATAATCATAAATTAAGTATTCCGTTTGTTATTTACGCCGACTTCTCGTGTGTACTTGTTCCTGTGGCAGGCGTAGAAAATAAATCAAGCACCAGAAAAATATAACAACATGTCCCCTGCGGAGTAGCTTATAAAGTAGTTTGTTGCGCTAACGATAATTTTTCAAGTCCAATAAAATTGTATAGGGGTAAAACTCCTGCCGTATGGTTACTAAAAAATTTAATAGATGATGTTAATAAAATCACCGACAAAATATCTAAAACAGCTCCAATAAAAATAACACCCAAACAACAACTTGATTTCGACAAGGCAGTTAATTGTCATATCTGCGAGAAACCAGTCCTCGACCTCGATAAAGTGCGCGATCACTGTCATCTAACCGGCCAATATCGTGGAGCCGCACATAATAATTGCAATTTGAAATTTCATGCGCCAGATTTTATTCCTGTCGTTTTACATAATTTTCGTGGTTATGATAGTCATAGCATTGTCGAAGCATTTGGCGATGAGGAAATTAAATCTAAACTAAAATTAAATAATGTAAGAAAATGTATTCCAAACAATTTTGCAAAGTAGATGTCAGTTATGCTTTTCAAATTACGTTTCATCGACAGCTTGCAATTTATGGCGGCGCCGCTGGATGAGCTTGTAAACAGCGTTGCAAGCGCTGGTAGTAGATTTGGTAATCTACGAAGTTGCTTTGGTGGGGATTATGCCTACCTAACAAAAATGGTGTCTTTCCGTACGAGTACGTCGACGACTGGAGCAGATTTGATGAAACTTCTCTTCCCGACAAAGATAAATTTTACTCGCAACTAAAAGGTGAAGGTATATCCGACAACGAGTACAAATACGCACAAGAAACTTGGAATAAATTTGGTTGTTAAGATACTTGGTGGTTAGCATGATTTATATTTGAAAACAGATGTGTTATTACTCGCCGATGTTTTCGAGAACTTTCGTAAAGTTAGTCATGAAAATTATGAATTAGATCCGTATTGGTATTATTCTGCGCCAGGATTGTCATGGGATGCTCTGCTAAAAACAAGTAAGATAGAATTGGATCTCTTAACTGATGTTGATATGTTTAACTTTATTGAAAAGGAATTCGCGGCGGAATTAGCGTTATAACAAAAAATATGCGGTAGCTAATAATAAATACTTAAAAAATTACGATACAAATTTTACCGTCAAATTATATTATTGATTTTTACACTGATAATTTATATGGTTATGCAATGTCAGAACCAATGCCGTGCAGTGGATTTCATTGGATAACTTCAGATCAAGTTCTTAAAGAAACTGAGAAAAATCTCCCAGAAAATGTCAGTTATTTTGTTGAAGTTGATCTTGATTATCCCCGACAACTTCATGATCTACATAACGACTATCCGTTTTGTGCAGAGTCGATGATAATCAATTATAGTTTATTATCTTCTGAACAACATGCAATGACAACATCAAACATTCGATCGTTAATACGCTAGTTCCAAATCTGCTGAATAAAAGAAATTATGTGATACATTACACAAATTTAAAACAAGCAGTAGACCACGGCTTAGTCCTTAGATAGGTTCATCGCGTGTTAAAATTTAATCAATCTCGTTGGATGGCAGATTATATTGATTTAAATACCAAACGCCGGGCCGCCTCTAAGACCGACGTTGAGAAAAGCTTTTTCAAGTTGATAAACAATTCAGTTTTTGGTAAGACTATGGAACATATCAGAAAGCGAGTAAACATTGAAATTGTAAATGATGCAAATCGCAGAAATAAATTAGTTAACGATGACGGTTTTGTCAGTATGAAAATATTTAATAAAAATCTTGTTGCAATGCAGCAACAAAAGACAAATTTAAAGGTAGATAAACCAATTTATGTTGGTGCAGCTGTACCTGACATATCAAAATGGCTAATGTATGATTTTCACTATAATTTTGCAAAGATAGTTTGGTCAAATACTGAGTTGCTATTTACCGATACAGATTCACTTGTTTATAACATAAAATGTGAGGATGTTTATCAAGATATTTATAACCATAAGGAGTTATTTGATTTATCGGATTATCCAGCAAATAGTGGATTTCATGATCCAACTAGCAAGAAAGTCATCGGCAAGATGAAAGATGAATTTATGTTTATGCCAGTTAAGGAATTTGTTGGACTAAGAAGTAAAATGTATGCTGTAATTTTAGATGCCAATAAACTGACAAAAAAAGCAAAAAGTAGTATAATAATAATAATAATAATAATAATAATAATAATAATAATAATAATAATAATAATAATGAGGACTTTGTATAGCGCCTAATCTTTAGAAGCTCTATGCGCTTTACAACATTTGACAACACTTAAAAAACATATATAATGATATGATTACAAAAATAAAAACAAACACCACGAAATTAGAAACAGAAAACATGCTGTAAATATTTAAGGTAAGGATACATTATTAGGTCTTTAAGTCTGTTTTTGCAGTTGAAATAGGTGAGTTTTAAGAGCTCTCTTGAATGAGATCACTGTGTCTTTGTGTCTAAGTGCAGTGGGCAATTCGTTCCACGTTGCTAGGCCCTGGTATGCAAAAGAGCGTTGTCCATATGATTTCATCTTCATAGTGGGAATAATGAGAATACGAGTGTCAGAAGAGGAGCGTAAGTGTCTTGCAGGTGTGTACACATGGATGAGCTCAGATAGGTATGTTGGACTGGTGCCCGTCAGTGAAACGTAGCACAGAGAACAAATTTTGTGTTTAATTCTGGATCGTATGGATAGCCAGTGTAGGGTACAGAGCAGGGGAGAGGCGTGCTCTGATCGTGGTACTCTAAGGATGATCCGAGAACCTGTGTTTTGAACTTTTTGAAGTTTCTGGAGTAGATATTGAGACGAATCAGACAGAATTGAGTCACAATAGTCCAGTCTTGAAAGTACTAAGGAACACACAAGTGTTTTAGTGGCATCAACTGAAAGATACTTGCGAATGGAGCTGATGCGTCTGAGCTCAAGATATGCAGCCTTGCATATATTCATGACATGTTGGTGCAATGAGAGAGTACTGTCAAGAGTAACACCGAGGTTTCGTACTGACTGTGTGAATTTAATGTTGGTGTTGCAGATATTTATTGTCTGAGGTAAAGAATGTGAATTATAAAGTCTTTGTGTTGTAATCAGAATGGCTTCAGTTTTATCATCATTCATCTGCAGCTTGTTACATGTCATCCATGATTTCACATCGGAAATGCACTTCTCTACGCCTTGGATGGTAGCTTCAACTTCAATTGGATGGCTAGATTTGTATATTTGAGTGTCATCAGCATACAATTGGGGAGACACTGGATGATGATCTATGACACTTGAGAGTGGCTGAGTGTACTGAATGAAGAGAACAGGTCGAAGAACATACCCCTGTGGATCACCACAGCATAGATCAAGTGGGCTGGAGTGTTTTCCATTTGTGGACACAATTTGTGTCCTGTTGACCAAGTAGGACTTGAACCATAGTAAGGCCGTATCATGAATGCCAAATACATGCTGGAGACGGTGAAGTAATATATCATGGTCTACAGTGTCAAATGCTGCAGACAAGTCAAGGAGAGTGAGGATTGTAATCTTTCCGCTATCCAAAGCAGAGAGAAGGTCATTGACTGCTTTCAGAAGAGTAGTTTCAGTACTGTGGCAAGGGCGATATGCAAGCTGTACATTGCTGAAAGGACTGTTTGAATTCAGATGAGATACAAGTTGGGATAGAACAACTTTTTCTAAGATTTTTGACATGAATGGGAGATTAGAAACTGGGCGGTAGTTCTTTAAATCATTATGGTCGAGTGTCGGCTTCTTTAGCAGAAGCTTTACAATGGCAGTTTTGTAAAATGATGGGAATTCCCCAGATGAGACAGAGGTATTAATAACATCAGTTAGTGAAGGCAATATTGGATCCAAGCGCTCTAGCAGCAGTGACGTCAGAATCAGATCAAGTTCGCGGATACGTAAAAAAGTGTATGAAATTTGATGATTTTAAGGCAGCACTAAACAATAATGTCAGCTTTATTAAAACAAATGTTATCAGATCAAATCATCACAAACTTGAAACAGATACAATTATAAAACGTGGACTAAGTAATTTTGATGACAAACGATATTGCAAGGACGGAATTAATATGCTCGCGTTCGGACACTATGCCAGTATTGAAGGTGATATATTCGATATCATCTTTAGTTAATTTTGTCTAAACTTTAGAAATAATGTTTGAAAATTTAACGTTAGCCGATGGAGTTAGTAGCAAAATTAAAAAAATTAATGGTTAATGGTCAGCAATTATCATTTGAATTTAATGATGAAATTTCAAGTGTTTGTTTTAGTAAATTTGATGGAATGAAACTCTCACTTATTAAATCGAATAACAGCAAATATTTTGATTATCTTGAAAAGTTACGAGATGAGCTCACGTTAAAGTACAATAATCTTAAAAGTTAAATTTTATTTATATGATGAATTATTTATGTTAGCTACTGTTGATGTTTTAATAATTGGTGATGAAATTCTTTTAAAAAAAGAAAGGACTTACCTGCTCAGGTACAGATCCACTTGCTGAATGAACACGGAGGATAATTTTGCCTGCTTTTATAGCGTTATTCTGGAATTTCCATTACGTAATCTTTGAAATTTCCATTACTTACTTTCTAGAATGTTCTTTGGAATTTCCATTACATAATCTTTGGAATTTCCATTACATAATTTTCCAGAATGTTCTTTGGGATTTCCATTACATACTTTTTAGAACAGCTGGGAAAATAAAACCAAGTCTCTGTAATATGATACATTTCCCCGATCGATAAATTATTAGCCGTCGTCTGGTCTATAGTCTGAGGCAGATGTCACTTGGATAAGGGATAGGTGGTGGGTGGGGGGGGTCTCTAAGATAGGACATTTATACGTGTTTTGGGGGAGATAGGGGTCTCTGAGCTAGAACCCTGCTTTATTTACTACTACATCTTGTTACAGACAATTACTTACACTCTGTCACACTACAAGCTTAATACCCACACATACAACAAGCAAACAAGTGAAACAAGGTGACCGATAGGTGGTGGTCACTCACACACAGTCTTACTGGCTGTCATTCAAACACATAAACTCATGCGTACGGGTATGTAAAGTATGTGTACATTTTGAGGACTAACACATATTCTTACAAACCCTCAGGAACAATCTTAATGACCAATAACCACGCTTACAAACAAACAAACTGACGAGGAATGGTGATTATAATATTCCAAAGATTCACCGTTGTTGCTGTATTTCAATCTATGATAGACAATTTATGTGTTCTGGTTCAGTTGCCCAACCGTCCTTTCACTAACAACGTTACTTGCACGGTACAAAACTACTGTGTAAAACTGCTTCCAGTCTCATCTCTATTACGTCTCTGAGTTAGAACTGAATGGAGCTGGCATACCCTTTAGCAAAATCTTTGCCAAGAAGAATAACTTCATAAATTACTTGACTCTGTTTGAAGAATGGAAAAAAAAAAATTGAATACCAGGAGTACACACGCACCTAATAGAGCGACGATGGTGTTTTATGGGGATTTGATTTCACACTAGAACAAAGCAGTGGAAAGGAACATTTTCAGCCTCTACAGTAGGGAAGAAAACAAAACTAGGTGTGGAGCTTCAATCTGTCTTTAATCACCAATAAGCGACATAGAACAGTTCGACATGAATGGTTTATAATTCTTCATAATAAAATCGAACTTGAGTCTGAGGTAACCAATGTATTGCTTTCAAAAGAGAACGCCGACTCTTGACCTTGAAATAGAGCATCTGGAAAGCGCTGTCTTTATTCTGTTGCTTGTTTTTCAAACCTGTAGCAATCATAAATTGCACGCCCTTTCTTTTTACAATAAGTGTACGCAGGAAGAGATAAATATTTCTGACCAGTCTTATGAGAAGTTTTATTTCTAAAAGTTGTGCCAGATTCAGATTTTGAATCGTGTGTATAAGCCTCACATGGTGTTATAACCAAACAAAAAAAAAAAAAAAAAAAAAACGCTGAGAGGAAGACTTCTTGACAAATGAAACTTGGTGAGTCAAGGAATAATCATCAGATGAAGGAACAGCATTTTCCAAATTTTCTATCGTTTGCTCATGTAGATAGTATTGACTTCACTGTGAACGCAGTTCTTGATCCCTGCAACAAATATAAGCTGTCTAAGGTTATCATAATAATAAGGTTATCATAATATTGATACGTAACAGTAGTGGGATCTAAATGTCTTTAAAACATTTTAGTGATATTAAAATTTATCCTAAAAATTTAAATTTGCTTTGTATAAGACTTTTTATTGTTCCCAGTAATGAGTTTATTTTCACATATTGGAGAAATCTTTACTGAAACCATGGAAATGGAGGAGTAGTTAGAGATTGCCAGATATTATGAACTATCTCAAACGAAAGCATCTTTAAGAAAATAGAAGATAAAGAATATTTTGATTAAGTATTTAGTGGGAAATTAAATTTTGGATGAGTGTGCTTCGGGTTTGATCAGTAAGTCTGCATCTGGCTTTGATATTAAATTAAATTACCAATCATACCATCCGTTCTTACCAATCTTACGATCCATTCTTACCAATCTTACCTACCATTGTTACTAATTGTACCAACCATTCTTACCAATCTAACCAATTATACCATCCATTCTTACCAATCATACTATCCACTCTTACCAATCGTACCATCCGCTCTTACCAATCATTCCATTCATTCTTACCAATCCATTCTTACCAATCATATCATCCGTGTTTACCAATCATATCATCCGTACTTACCAATCATACCATCCGTTCTTACCAATCTTACCAACCATTCTTATCAAATCTTACCATCCATTCTTACTAATCATACCATCCGTACTTACAAATCGTACCGTCCGTTCTTACTAATCATACCATTCATTCTTACCAATCATACCATTCGTTCCTAACAATCTTACCAACCATTCTAACCAATGATACCATCCATTCTTACCAATCATACCATCAATTCTTACCAATCTTACCAACCATTCTAACAAATAATACCATTCATTATAACCAATCTTACCAACCATTTTTACCAATCATACCATCCATTCTTACCAGTCATACTATCCGTACTTACCAGTCATACCATCCGTTCTTACCAATCATACCATCCATTCTTACTGATCATACCTTCCGTTCTTACCAATCTTACCATCCATTCTTCCCAATTATACCATCCGTACTTACGAATTATACCATCCGTTCTTACCAATTATACCATCCGTTCTTACCAAATCTTACCATCCATTCTTACTAATCATACCATCCGTACTTACTAATCATACCGTCCGTTCTTACCAATCATACTATTCATTCTTACCAATCATACCATTCTTTCATACCTATGTTACCAACCATTCTAACCAATGATATCATCCATTCTTACTAATCATACCATCCATTCTTACCAATCTTACCAACCATTCTAACAAATGATACCATCCATTCTTACCAGTCTTACCATCCGTTCTTACCAATCTTACCATCCGTTCTTACCATCATACCATCCATTTTTAATTAAACAACATGTGGCTAATTGTGAAGTTCTCGACGAATATTTACAATAAATCGGTTCTTTCTGATTATCCTGTGTATGTGAAGGCATTACTAGAAAATAAAAATTATCACACAGACAATTGCATGGGTTCGACAAGTAAATGTGGAAACGTAAGACTGCCTGAGTGCCCATCGTTAGAAAATGCTTATGTACGAGAAGTTTGAGGAGGTGTGAAACGTACTAATGCACTTTTGATGATAATCGATGGTCCTTTTTAGGACCACCCATTCTTCCAGAAACAATAATAATCATTATCACCAACTTATGTGGCTGGTTCTTTTTTTTTTTTTTCTTCTATCTATGTCTTAGTTCGCATTCAAAAAATACAAATTAAACTTGAAATAATATGTACTCCTAACCACTATTTGTGTTTTTGTTTGTATCAACTGTATCCTCTTCCCTCGTCACTTTGCTTGTGTGTTTGTGGGTATTGATTAGAAAGACTCGGTGTCTGTCTATAATAATAGGTGTTAGTTCTCATAACTCTACCCCATACTTCATATTCCGATCACACACACGTTGGCGTATGTGTGCGTTGGTCCGTAAGTCTGAGTGTGACTAACTATTACATATCCCTTACATTCCATCATACCTGTGTGTGACTAACCATTACATATCCCTTACATTCCATCATACCTGTGTGTGACTATTACATATCCCTTACATTCCATCATACCTGCGTGTGACTAACCATTACATATCCCTTACAATCCATCATACCTGTGTGTGACTAACCATTACATATCCCTTACATTTCATCATCCCTTTGTGCTTGTAGGCGTTCGATTGTAAGGGTGTGAGTTTTGAAATGTAATTGTCTATAATTAGGTTCGCATTTTTCCATCCCTCCATCCATATAGTACACCCCTATTATTTGCATACAGGGCTGTAACTGACCATAATTTGAATGTTCCATTGGAGACTATACCTTGCCTCAGCATGTAAAATTCTCTTGAGAGCTGTTTCCTCTCAAATTGGCCGTAAAATAATGTCAAGGCTCGCAAAAGCTGGACATCATTCAACTCGTTTCATAAATTCAATATTAAATCATTACCCATTTGAGATCCTCTATATCTTAAATCCTACCGACCCAAACTTCCGTGTTGGGATCACGTGTCAACTCGTTTCTAGGCTAATATTTAGGTTCCATTCTACATTAGTTTTTGTAATATTGCCCAAACATGAATAGATTGTATTGACATTGTTCGTGACGGTGCTGAATTAACCATACGATACCACAAAGTATAAACATAAGGTCATGTATACGTGAATAGGCTTTTCAGCTTACAACTCTCTACCGAATCTTTATTTTGTTAATCTGTCTTGTGACGGATACTTCAAATTTCACTGGAACACGTTCATGAGACGAAAACTTCGACATTCATTGCAAAACGTACATAGGAAGGATACTTGAACATTCACCGCAAAACATTTATTTAACACGTTGAACACATTGAATTATAATGACTGCTTAGTTTTCTTGTGGTACCCGAACAGAAATGAGTGCGCCTTTAATACAGACGTTCCTAATGATAGTTTCGACTTGCCTTCAACTTGCAGAGAGCGGAATAGGTTCTAGCAATATACCGGCTTGTGTTATAACTACCCGTTACGTTTATGAGACACCTCTTTGCCCATCTCCATTGTACAGGTCCTGTGGGTTTGGAGTGTGTTGTAGCCCGCATCACTACTGTTGTAATTACAAAGATTATACAAATAGCGGATATTATGCAGGAGTGGCATGCTGCAGGCGGTACGATATTTCTTCTTTTTTCAACTTTTTATTTTTATTTTTATTATTACTTTTTTTTAAAGAAATACCATTATGTTTGGCTAATCGGCTATTTAAATAAAATTTGTTTTTCTTATTTGCACATTTGTCTATGTCTGTGTGTCTGTGTGTCTGTCTATATATATATATATATATATATATATATATATATATATATATATATATATATATATATATATATATATATATATATATATATATATATATATTTATTTATACCACATACATTAAATATACATGGCTTTTAAAGTTTTGGCATAAAGGAATTTGATATACCAATACTATTGATTGTCGATTGTCACCCTGATTAAAAAAAAAAGAGAATGAGTAGTTAAAAGTGGATCACTGTAATCAACACCTTTTGATTGATCCAAACAAGGAGTGAGATCTCCTGTTTGTTTCAAAGGGCCATTAGTGAAACTGAAGCCACTGAAGTACCTGTCTGTTTTTTCATTAAAAATGGAATTCTTATGAGAATATGGAGACCTCCCGAGGTACCTGCTGGAGACGACTGGTCATTGAACTATCAAATTGTAGTTCCAAAATCTTACAGACAGGAAATACATAGTTTGGCCCATGAGACTCCTCTGGCTGGTCATTTAGGGATTAATAACACTTATCAGATGATCTTGACTCACTTTTATTGGCCAAATATCAAAAGTAATCCTTGTAAATTATTTAGATTTTGTCATACTTGTCAAATGGTAGGAAGACCCAATCAGAAGATACCTAAGGCTCATCTGCAACCTATTCCTGCATTTGACGAACCATTTAGCAGAATAATGGAAGATTGTGTTGGTCCCTTACCTAAGACCAAGTCAGGCACCCAATATTTGTTGACTATTATGTGTGCGTCAACAAGATTCCCAGAGGCAATTCCTTAGAGGAATTTTAAACCTAAAACAATTGTAAAAGCTTCGATAAATTTTTTTATACTCAATTTGGCCTTTCCAAATCAGTCCAATTTGATCATTTAGGTGAAGGATTGCAATCGGACTCGATTGATTTTGGAGCGACAAATCTTTGAAGTTCAGAAATTATGAATAATCTAGATATGTAGTCAAACAATAATACGCATATATTAACATTCTTGCAACGGCGCCCTTGCAACTGTGTGCTTTTCACACATTAATCGTTAGTGATGTATGAAAATAACGATAAAAAGTATTCCGTGCTTTCCGTTCCCCCTCCACTCTCATGGATAAAATACAAAATACGCAGAAATCTGGAGTGAGAGAAAAAATAATTTGGGCAGGATGAAAACCTTGAAATTGAACTTACACAAAGTAACCTACAAGACTATGGTTCATCGTAACGGTATGTGTGTACTTTCCTTGGGATTGATCTACAGTATTTATATAATCAAAGATACAAAGTTGCAAATCTTCTCGATATTATGCAGTATATTTCTCGGTTACGTGGTACACATACTGTGATGTATTTAACGTTTTTTTTTTTTTATTTTTTGTTGTTGTTTCTTAATCGTATTATAATTTGCTAAAAATCGATTATTATTAATCAAAAATGAAAATGTCCAAGGCCCCTCCCCCTCCCCATCTCTCTCTCTCTAGATCATCGTAGCAAGATACGGGCTAAAGTCTATGAAAAGACGAGCGTAGAGGATTTTCTCTTGTCATCCCACGATGTCTCTGGACTTATGAATGATGGTGAAAGTTAAGTCAAACCGACCAAAGAGAGAGAGAGAGAGAGAGAGAGAGACAGAGAGACACAGAGAGAGAGAGAGAGAGAGAGAGAGAGAGAGAGAGAGAGAGAGAGAGAGAGAGAGAGAGACAGACAGACAGACAGACAGACAGACAGACAGACAGAGGTGGGTGGTGGTGGTCGGTAGTACTGTTAATAATGACTTAGATCACTCTAAATATATTAAAATATTTTAATTACCTCTTGTTGGTTCGTCATTTCTATTCCACACTAATGTCCATGCACCGGTACGTGAATGGCTGAGCGTTCATGTGAATGGCATAGCGATCCATGTGTTTGTAGTGCTCTACTATCTTTATTAAAACCATCTTTCATGTTTAAATTATAAGTGTGTCTTATACTGATTTAATCATTGTGAACAAATATAGAAACTCAAAAAAGAAAACAATCAACTCATTAATATGCAAAGGTGATTGTAAATAGCAACAAAAGACACAGAGCTACATTTTGTAACGGACACACTCTGGATGTGAGGAGTTCATTCACTAGGTCAATATACAGTTTGCCTGTAGTCAGTCTTAAACTCCGTTCAAAGGACAAATATATGTATTTGTATGTGTTATAAATAAAATATATGTACAGTATGTACGCTATATCAATGATATACCACTCGTTGTATAAATTATATCAATGATATACCACTAGTTGTATAAATTATTTCATTAAGAGGAAACTCGGCAAGCCTGGTTTCCCTTTAATGAAAAATTTATACATAAAGGTAAAACTACGAAATCTTTAATCTTGAACTTTTTCGCTATAATGGTATACAATACCTTACATGGGGTTTTTCTACAGTGTTACCCGATTCCAATGATAAAAGGTTGCAATTGTCTGTGGAAAAGAAAAGGCTGGATTGTAAGTTGTTTGCCTAGGCGGCATATGTATATTGTAATCTATTTGATGCCTTTTTGACTTTTGTTTATCTTAATAAATGATCAGCTTCTAAAATATGCCATGTTTAATTATTTGTATGCCTCACTCCATCTCAGTCTTTGTTGGTTGGATAGTAGAAATGTCAGCTTGATCTCAGTTGATGCAGATCTCTCCCACCCATCTCTCTTTCTCTCTCTCTCTCTCTCTCTCTCTCTCTCTCTCTCTCTCTCTCTCTCTCTCTCTCTCTCTCTGTGTGGATCAATTATGGTAAAGGGGACAGACTGACTAATCGACCAAGTGAGAAACAAGGAGATGGACGATAAAAACAATCTTATGATTAGCCCACTTCCACTCTCATCCCTCTCTGCGTTGGTTGGTCAGTCAGCATGTCCATTTTGCCGATCTGATTCATCTTGACCCTCCCCTTCTCTGGACCGCTATCATAAGCCAGGACAGAAAATCCTTGAAAAACGACTGTAGCGTCTCCTGTGGCATGTGATGATGTATCTGATCAAATTGACAGACAAACAGACAAACAGAGCGGGGGGGGGGGAGGGGGGTCGGTGCCAATACAACAATTAAATTAAGCATAATACTGGCTAAGATCAATTATAAATAAATTTTGAAAATGTAAATGCTTGAAATAGGTCTTGTTGGTTTGTTATTTTTCTTAGCTTATTCGCCACTCTTTACGATATACTCCGCGGTGATTAATCGGCTGGGGGTTCCGTGTCCGAAATAGTAGTTATGCAATGTTTGTAGTGCTCAACTGTCTTTATTTAAACCAACTTTCAGATTTAAATTATAGGCGTTTCTTCTCTCTTCATTTAATCAATATAAATGAAAATAAAAGATGAAGAAATAGAAAG
>JAECUM010046425.1:0-44832 GCA_016617855.1 Megalonaias nervosa
TTAAGAGGGAACGAATGATGACACCTCCTAGAGAACCGCTACCTCCAGGTTTCAAAATGATTTGCTTTTTGGTTTGAGTGTCGATGCGAGGAACAGCTAGTTACGTCAAGGCGCCTTTGTTTCTCTCAAAACAACGTTTGGTTTGATGTAGAATCTGAATGATACCTTGCAGTAATTGACGTGCTGTCACCGTAAGCCATCGTAAGACTTCTTTGAGACTAGCTTCTAAGACACGAGCACGTATTTGTGGATTTTTTTTGCGACTGATACCGTACAAGGCACGAAGCAATTTAATTGGAAGATGAGACTGAAGGGACGTCATGTTGACAATGTGTGAGACAGAGTCAAATTGACCGAGGTTTTTATAGATTTTTTTGGTGATTAATTCGACGAAGGAGATGTGTACACGACAGGCCCTCCGTCTTGGCGCCAGTGGTGAAACAGATGGGCACGAAATCGCAAATAATTGAGAGTGGTAGGTTTTAAATCCACGAGTAAATAAGCGTGTGGGGTTTGAGTGGCATCGTCGTACGCATTTGTCAGCCAAGGCGTTCCTTACTCTTTGGCTAAGACTTGTACTTGCGAATTATCTCTAGCGCTTTTAATCAACACCACGTAATGAGCATTGAGACTAATGGTACGATGGGCTTTACTTTGTTGAAACAAATTTTGGGTGATGTAAATGACACTGGCATTACGTTGATGCCCTTTGCGTGTAAACCAGAGTTTAATTTCTTCTTCGTTTTCTCCTAACATGTCCTCAAAAATAACCAAATGAGTTTGACTAGGGTCAGACACGATCTCGTCTTCCTCGCCAGGAATACCTTCCACAAAGACGATGGAATCGCCTTGACTTTCTCGCAGAAGGCTGTAGGCCGATTGCCACTCTTTGTAACACCACACGATGCGTTCAGGGGGACGATCGATCAAATGATGTTTATGTTCGATCAAACGTTTGACAAATTCGGTTTTGCCGGAACCGCTCGGTCCGGCAATGAGCATGTTAATGGGATGGCGAAGATACAAGGCCTCCCAACTAGTCCGATCTACGTGTTCGTCAATGACTTTGACAGTGGAGGAAGAGGGAGCAGAGACAGTAGAGGTAGCCATAGTAGTAGTAGTAGTGAAAGGAATGTCACTTTTGACACGAAGACAGACAAGACAAGAGTTTTTATACTTTCTCAGGACACGTTTATTGTCATCTTTAAAAGTGAACAACACGAAAGACAAAAATACATAAAAGCGAAATGGCTAAGTACATGAATAAAAGACACATTAAAACGATCATAGTGGAATATAAACAAGTCTCTGTACAGCATTTGTGATGATCAAGAGGTGAAATCGTAGGGGTACTGTGTAATGTTCTGAGAGTCTCTACACTCCTTGGCACAATCACACAAGAGTCCTCCCGGAATGGCCTTTCAGGGATGTCGATCACGGTCCTGTCCTGAAGAGTGTGGTTTTCCTCGGTCACGACTTCTTCTTCTTCTGGCACTGTCACTAACACTGGTTTAAAAGTTACTTTATGCACGGAACGTTTTAATTTTTTAGGATTACAAATCTTTGGCATAGTGTGCCACTTCTTTTGTCCATGCCTCAAACCCCCAACTTTTCCAGTCACGTACATCTTTCCAGTGAGGGTGTAAGTCACAAGCTACACACACGTCGTCGTACACATCTTCAGTGACTAAAAGTTGACGAATCTTGTTTTCCTGTAGAGGTTGAGAAGTATCAAGATGAAAGCGCAAAGCTTTGAGCAGAATGAGTCTCTCGTGTACATTTAAAGGGATCACTTTCATGCTTTTTGGAGTAGTAGGTACTGTTCGTAATGAGTCCACAAGGAATCGGCTGGTAAACGAAATCCCAGAAAGCAAGTCACTAAGACACACACTACACGTCGACCTCAATTCAATGGACACAGTTCTCGTAGTAGGTGTTGGTAATCCTCTACCGTTTCAATAGTGTCATTGATTTCCTTCCACGGAATCTGTTGTATCACGATTGATAAAGGTCGTGGCATGGTCGTCCGTTTTTATACCCTCTTTTTTTGTCGGAGGTAATAAGTGTACTTTTTGCACAGAGCTAATCGTACTCCAGTAGCGAATCCAAATTTTTTAGTCATTAGTTCACACACTACACACCGTACAGAATTTTCCACTACAGACAAAATTTGGAAGCGTAAAAGATTTTGGTACTCCTCTAACTCTTCCTCTGGAATTCGTTGTAGTATGGCCACCTTGGAAGTTGAAGGAAGAGTGACAACCAAAGTCTTCTGGTTCTCGTCCAGTTGAACAATGTCCGACCAATGGAATGCTTTCACATGAATCAATCCACTTATAGCATTCAGGTACCAGTGGTTCCAACATCGGTGACGTAACGGATGCAATTGTTCTTTGCGTTTCACTTGTATTTTGACGAACTCGCGGTAAATGCGTTCTCTCAATTCCACAGGCAAAGCACAAATGTTCTCTTGTAAAGTATCCATAACCATGTCAGTCAAACACTTCTCCTAGAGCGAAAGTAATGAACGCAGTGTGTCATTTCTGAAAACTGCCATTCCAGAAAACGGTCACGAATGTCAATAAAATCTTCAAATGTAAATGGTCTAAAGCGAAATAGTAGAACGAACGCACAATTCATCCAGAGAAATCGGACTTGTTTGTTGATTTTGGTCAATTTCCTCTTGTGAATTTCTCGACACAAAAGTTCTACAGTCGCTAATTGAGATTTGGCTCTGGCAAGTCCCTGCCAAATGTCCTTGTAGATCTTCTCTTGCAATTCGATTGGTAATGTTTGAAGATTATTTTCTACATGGGGTTTAAATACTTGTCTAGGGGTTGTCCAATGTTTGACTCCTAGCCCCGTAGCTGGTTTCTTACACGACATGGTAGACCCACTTCAGTGACAAGATCCCACTAAAGGCAGGTAGTGACAATCTGGAGACCATCGAGCATGTTCCAGGTAAGCGCAATCTTTCTTCTCCCACGCGTGAATTGACACACCGCAACTGAAGCACTTGACTTTATCCCCTTCGCCCAAGTAGATAAATCCAGATCTAGCTAATTCTTCGGGGGTAGGTCCTCCCAGATATTTTGGCCATTTTCCTCGGAAGGTTTGGATCCGACTTTCATAGTCACAGTATTCTGGCAAACGCACAGGGAACGAATATTCGTCTTTCACAGGTTCATTTCGATGAGGGTACGGTGAAATATGCAGGAGTCTACTCAGTTTTACATGACATCCGTAGGGTGGTAGTCGCATGGTTTCATAAGGATGACATCCACCATGAAAACCAGTAAAGTGAAAAGGTGTGCGATAACGAGTGGCATCGCTTTCGCATCCATCAGGTTTGACAAGCACAGCATTACTTTCCATGGTAGGTATGGTAGTAGTAGTTATAGCAAAGTTCCCATGATGATGTGGTACTGAATCGCTAAGGTCATAGCGTACGGCATCCCTACCATCGCAAGGCACAGCATCGTACTCGAGTTTACTCTTGCTGGATACTTGCTGTGTGAAAGGATTCATTTTTTCTCGCTTGGCGTTTGTAGTGACAATGAACTATTGGTCTTGAATGTTGTCCCTTTTTATACGCTCGCCAATATCGGTGTGACCGTACGGTAAAGTAAAGTGATTGGGAAGCCGTACTCGCTTCTGGTACACGATTTGATAGACTTTTTCCAAGGGTCGGCTAACGATCTGGTGTGTGGGTAAACGTACAATCTTGTGCGGTTCGTGGGTGGTCACTTTAAAATTTCCATCCTCTCCAGACTGCAAGGCTTCTTTCATGACGCCAAAGTTTACCAGTTGACTGGTGCGATAATTGACAGTCAATCCTTTCACTTTGCACTCCGTGTTCACTTCTCCTTGTGGGTTACGGTATTCGTAGCCGTAAATTTTTCGACCGCCACTTGCAAAACTTAGAATCTTGTCGTCGGGATGCTCGTCCGTCCAGGCTCCTAAACGGTCTCCTTCGATGACAGGGTGAGGTTGACCCAGGCGATCAATATAGATGCAACTGTCTGTGTCAAAATACAGCACACGATCTCCTAATAGTTCTAAAGCTTCGTACAGTTTTAAGCAAGCATGGGCTGTCACGTAAGCCGCAATGATGACATTTCCAAATTCGTCGGCTTCTACAAAGTTCAGTTCTTCTTCATAATTGACAAAGATCAAGTCCTCACGAAGGACGTCCACGTGTTTCATGTATTTGGTTTTGTCGTGAATCATCTGCAAGTATCGGAAAGGTTCTGTCAAATACTCCGTCTTGGGTAAACAAGGTCGTTGCGCCATTTTGCCCCACAAACAATTCAACATAACTTTGGCAAACGATGGCCTTCCTTCGTTTTTCTCGACGTGGTCTAAAGTGATGCCTTCCTGCTCCCAGTATTTTTCTTTGAATTTCTTTTGGTCTTCGGGAGTATGACAGCAGGAAGGACAGCCGCTGGCTTCTTGTTTCAGTTTCAAAAAGGCATTCACGTAGTCTGCAAAAATGCCTTTCTGAGTCTCGTCGCCCTTGTGGTATTTTTCTGTCTTGGGAAAGTGGTAAATTTCGTACACTTCTAGCATTTGGTATCCCGAGTCCAGAGCTTTAAACAATTCCACGCTGACCCACGTTCCCGTCAAGGCGCGTTCTTCCTGAGTGTGCTGACACGGTTGGTCTTGGTTGCACGTTCCGGCGTAAGTACGGCACAAGGGAAACATCAGTTTTCCTTGGCAATGCTGTGGTAAAACGGTATGGTACAAGTACGTGGGAGGCAAGACTTTACATTTGATCAATCCTTCGTATTGTCGAATATTGTTCACGTCAATGTGTTCCGTCAGCAATTGTGGGTGCCCTGCAGGAAAGTGACAATATTTGCACACGTACGGATACAGAGAACACACGTCTAAGTATTTGATTTCCTCTCCTTTCTCCTCGTCGGTTTGGTATAGCAAACAGGTGGCATTCGTCCGTCGTCCGTACAAACTGTCCCTTGGGTTCAGTGGGTACACCAGCTTGTAACTTTCCAAGATGCGCTTAAACTCGGGATCGGTTTTCAATCGCTGATCGTACTCGTGTTCCCACATTTCTACCACTTGGTATCCTTGCTCTTCTAACTTCAAGCGTTGCTGAGAAGTGGTCTGGTACAAGTCTTCCATGGTCCTTTGTAAAAACTGATTTTTAGTGTCACGTTGAGGGTAGCAGATAGGACATCCGTGAAATAAGTACCCGTTAAGCTCGTACACGATCTTGGGGTTTTCTATGTCCCAGCCATCTGCCGAATACCTTCCGATGGTCTTTTCGCCTCCTCCGTTGCGAGCATGTTGGATCCATTTGTCTTCCTTGTCACACAAGTAATGTAACCAGCGTAGGGCTTTGACCGAGTATTGACGTTTGACAAAATTGGTTGTTTGAGAACTGATGACAGCTAGGGTATTTTCGGGCATAAATCGTTGGCGATACACTAAGGAACACGCTTTGACAATGGTGCAGGCTTCTTTCAAAGGATCGATCTCTCCGTTTTCCATGAACAGTTCTCGAAATTTTCCACAGCAACGCCGTAAAATGTCCACGTCGGAACGAAAATATATTAACATTTCTTCCTGAAAGTCGAAGGGGTCCGAAGCGTGAGCCTGGTACCAAGCGTAGAAAGCTCCTCGTTGTTCGGTACGTATGTTGTCGGGGTCGAAGTAGTGAGCCTCAGGTAAATGAGGTAGAACGGTGTGTTGATTGGCTTCGGTATTGAAAAAGTGCGGAAAAATAGCCTTTGGCCATTTCTGTCATGCCAAACGTTTTAGGCATGCGGCTCAAAGGCATGGCCAAGTAACTCATCGAATCTTTAAACTGCACTTGACCCACTTGCATGGAAATGATTTTGGCTCCGTTCAAAGTCACTTTCGGACGTTCGGTACTTTCTTCCGTATAGTATCTCAACAGAAACTGTCCATCGTATCCCGAGAAATTGTGAGCCATCACCGTGGCATAGTGATGACAATCTCCGTAACGTTCGATGTCTTCTTGGCTCCACGTTTCGTCGATAGGGTTTAAGATCCATTGGGCGAAATCGGTCAGCGTGTTTGGTCCCCGAAAGATTTTTTCACGTCCTCCAGGAATCTTGCTACAGTGAGGGCAATGAGTCAAGATAGGTTCTTGGATGCACTTCTCGCACGCTCTGTGAGCCACACAGAAATTAGGAATGTGAATGCCAGTCTCTTGCATGCATTCGAAATCGAAAAAGATGAAATTCCCTTTCTTCTGGTCATTATCTTATTCCTGTTGGGATTGGTATTTTTGAATGTAGCATTGGTGTTCCTAGTCTACGATTTGGCGACAAATGTGACATCGTTTCTTTCCTGAACAGACGTGAGCCTTGGCATTATTGGTATGTATGCCTTGCCCACAAGTAGGGCACAATCTCAGGAGTTGGCAAGCACTTTTCTACTGTGAACCTTGCGTCTTTAGATGTTGTTGCTAACAAGTTGGACTGACAAACGTGCGCTGACAAGTTGGGCAATGCACTCGTTCTTGTTCTTCGTCCAGACAGGGTTTAGAGGCTAAACATCCCTCACATTTCGATCTGCAATGTTCATGTTGCTCTCGATTGTTATAGCCATAGTCACATTTCTCACAGTAATAACTGTATGACAGGAATCCAGTGATACTGGCAATGGCATCGAAATGTTCATCGTGATGATAGACGTGAATGTATTTTCCGTCTTTGAAATTTTTGCCTCGAAACAACAGCGGTCCGCGCACTTCTTGAGGGTGCACTTTCAAGGTGTAGCGTGGAGCCAAGACGTCTTGCAACTTTTGCATTTCAGGAATGCCACAGGGTGTGTCTTTGGATATCCCCGCTTGCTTTAACAGGAGTTCTGCTTCTCTTCGTTGTTTGGCTCGGTCCGATTGTCGAATAGTTTTCCAGGCTCTTTTCCATTCTGCCGTGTCGTTCTTGTCGGCATACGTTCGTCCCACCACGATGGCACGGGCTAAACACATCTGGTCTTGAGTATTGTTAATTTGAACGATGCTGTGCTTGATGCTGCGAAGATTGTCTACCACGATCGCCTTTTTGCGTCTGGTCCCTTGGGGAAGAGACACGTGGGCCATGAACAGTGTCGCTTTTCCGTCGGTGATGTGAAACTTGTCATTGGATTGTTGTACATGTTGAATCTTGTCCATAACTTTAGAAGGTGTCAATTCTGCTGGGCTGCTAAACTCGATCCAAACGGGAGACTTCAAATTGTCGTGATGAATGGAAAGTCTCAAGCGATCATCTTCTTTGGCTTGACATTGCCGTTTCAGTGTAGTTAACAAAGAATCCCACACATCAGTGATGAACCCTTCTGCTTTCTCCAACGGTACGTTGGACTTGAAATCTTTAAACTTCACCGCGTACGTGTAGGCCGTAGTTCTAAATTTTCTGGAGGAGCGTTTGTCCGTCTCTCGAATCTGGTAGTACTTTTCAGGGTTTACTGATGGTAATGGACTTTGGTTTGGTGTAGACTCTCTGGGCTTAGATTCTGGTTCACTCATCTCATCTTCAAAATCGCTGGCATGAATTTGAGCCAAGACTTCAGCTACTGTGCGAGGCCATAGATCACGTTTCTGCCTCTTACTTTCTTCTCCTTTCTTTACGAAATGATGCTATCGTTTCATCTTGATTGCAAAAAGTCAAATGACTACATTTGAAACGTCATGGACCCCTATATATCCATGTCAGACCAGTGCATATATAAAGGGCTGGTGACTTCCCTCTCAGTATTCATTTCACTCTCAAACCGATCAGCACGATGGAAGAATCCACACAGATCGAACTTCTGATTAGAGCTTTGCGAGGTGTCATACGAAAGTTTTCTTCAGACAAGCCGACGGACTACTCTCCGTCCTTTCGAGATAAAAGTCAAGATACTTGCTATATCTGCCAGAACAAAGGGCATTGGGCTACAGAATGTCCAGATCGTCATAAAAGCAAGACCAGTGCCAGAAGAGACAAAAGTCAAGATAGCTGTTATCATTGTAAAGAGAAAGGACATTGGTCTTCAGAGTGCCCTAAGAAACAACAGGAGCAGGAGGAGGAAGAAGAAAAATAGGTGCCCTCGTCAAAGGAAGAACCCCGTCACGTTCAGAAAGAGAAGACAGAAAAGAAAAGAAGACGAGAAAAATGTGAGGAAGAAGAAGACGAAGAAGAGGAAAAAAGTGTAAAAGTGAAGAAATTGAAAAAACAGAGAGAGTGAAAGAAAAAGACACAGAAGAAGTCTATGAACTTTTTAAAAGTGTTGTGTTATGTTGTGATATTGAATTGTAAACATTTGTACCAGAATAGACCAGACTGAAAAAAAAACGTAAGTGTCTCTTGGTTTTGATTGTTTAGAATGATAAGGACCTACAATCATACACTCACAACACGTACATCATAGGGTTAAACATGGGATTTTGAGTTTTAATTGATTTTGGCAAAATGAATAGTCTCTCTTTTCGAAAGAAGTGAGTGGCCCTGAAAAGGACCTTTGTGGTTTGTTTTGGTTTCTTTTCCTTAGAACAAACTCAGGAACGAGAAGCAATCCGCTTTAACTGCCTTAAGCCTTTGCCACGGCCAAGGCCTACTTCTGGACTTGCTCCTGTCAATGATTTAGTAGAAATCACTAGGGGTGGTATCTCTGGTGTAGTCACAGGGTTAGATGTTTGGCTTGGGAAGGTCTTTTTCTCTTGGGTCGTAATAAAGAAGTCTGATACATTTGTTTCAGACTCCTTAACTCGGGGAAATGTCCAAGAGAACCGTTACCGTTTGACTTTCACTGTTCTCCTTCTCTCCTAGCCTTTGTTTCTTCTCTACTGCTTCTTCTTCCTGTCGTTTCCTTCTTGCCTCTTCTTCTTCTCGCTGTTGCTGTTCAAGGAGAAATGCTTGTTCTGCCTCTTTCTGCTGCTGTAAAAATTTCTCCAATTCTTCTTTCTGTCTTTGTTTAAAATTGTCGACGTGTGGTAAAGGAGAAAGTGGCGAAGGTACTGGTACCGGAACAAATTCTTGCGAAGAAGAGAAAAATCTACTAAATCCCAGTTGAAATCAACCTCTTCTGGAAGTAGAGCTGTGTTAACTTTGGTAGCCGCTGCTATGCCATCGCTTTTTGTCTCCACAGCCGGTGTACCCCAATTCATTGGAGCAGCAGAGAGGGTGAACCCTACAACTTTGTAGAGACCTTATTTTTGAAATTTAAGGGTTCCTACGAAGGCTAAAAAAGAAGATTTTGTCTTAACAGTAAAAACTTCTCTAATTGACCAGATTTTTTCTGATTTTTTCACGTGCTGGTCACTACGCGTATGTCGTTGACCCTCTGTGCTGCTATAAATTAAACAGCCATTATAGATATTATCAATAATGAGTATTGGAGAATCACACTCAGCTAAATTAGCTCGAGAGCGACTAAACGCAATTTAAAAATATCTACCTGTTCTTGATTCTGTTAAGCAACAATTACAATCGCGTCAGGAATCTCAAGTTGAATTTGAGGAGGATACAAAACGATTATTTAAACCTATCACTGAGACCACTAAAGGTATTCAACCTGTGTTAGAGAAAACCGCTGAAGCAACTGAAAAAATAGCAATAAGAACTAAGAAAACAAAAAAGATTCTTGAAGAACTTCCAGCCGAAATAGCTGCTGCAATGCCAGTCCCGGAAATACCTGAGGATGAAGATCAACCTGAAGGTGCTGAAGCAGAAGATGATGAAGCAGAAGGTGCTGAAGCACTAGCCCCTGGACCAAAATCAAGTACTGCTGAATTGAAAAATAAATTTAATGAAGAAACTGTTGAGACAATTAATAACCTTAACCTACGACAATTAGCTAAATTTGCTGTGGATAGTTTTAGTCAAAGAGGTAAATTAATGAAACCTGAACACGCTAAAGATATTAAAACCAGTAAACAATGGCAAAAATATTTATATCGCATTCTTATGGATGTTGAACAAGCTAGAGATAATGATCCATTATATAAGGATTATGATGAGGAAATTGATAAATTAATTCAATCAAGAAGAGAGGAGAAACAACAAAAGAAACAACAAAAGAAACAAAAAGCACCACCACAACCACCACAATTTGAATTACCATCACCAAAACTTAAATTATCATCACCACAACGAGCACAACAACTACAACAAGAGCTACAACAACGAGAACAAGAACGACAAGAAGAAATAAAACAACTACAACAAAAGCTACAACAAGAGCTACAACAACGAGAACAAGAACGACAAGAAGAAATAAAACAACTACAACAAAAGCCACAACAACAACGAGAACAAAAACGACAAGAAAAAATGAAACGATTGCAATCACCACGACAACCAGTCGGAGCAATACCTAAGGAAGAAGATCAGGATCCTGGCGCAACTGGAAGTGGTCTAGGAAGTGGTCTTATTACTTGTCCCAATAACGTTCTTGCTGATGTCGATCGACTAGAAATCCTCATTGGAGGAAAACGAGCTGGTAATAATTCATCAGAAATCATTAATGAAGCAGCTGATATTTGTAAACGATTATTTACAGGCGGTATCATGGATATTAATGTATATCGGTCTCTCATTAATGAAATCGCCGATGACTACCATAGTGATTAGATACAATTAGTTATAAAGTCACTTAATAATAAGATGATCATACACAATACTCGTGGACCTACCATGGTCAGGGTAATAAACTCTCGATTACCGGTATACAAAGCGACCTACGGAGATGGACTAGGTGATGTTGTTCAGGGTCTGTTTAGAAGAATAGCCCCAAAAGCAATACCGATTGCAAAGCAACTAGGAATGAAAGCTATTGATGTTGTTCGTGAAAAAGGTATAAGCGCTGTTGGTAATATTGCTAGCAAAGCATTCTCAGCGATCAAAGATAGAATATCACGAATAATACGCAGACCACAACCCGTCCGACCTCAACCAGTGAAATTGGCTAGCACTGAAGTGATGCCAGCAAGTGTAAGTAAAATAATAAATCAAGCCGCTAATCAAAAACTAGCGGAGTTAGCTGATGTCCCGATGTCAGACAAAGAAAAAAATATAACCGCTAGTCTGATAGCAGGAAGTGGTCTCTCTTCGAGGAGTGGTCTTCGTGTTAGACGAAGACGATAATAATAAAGATGTTTAAGCGCATATCTGACCCCGCGTTTGACATGGACGCACCAGTTCTCAAAGATGAGTCTGTGCGCGATTATCAGTATTATTCTTATGACGCACGAATACCAGATCAGCGTGGACGAATTGAGCTACAAGTTCAGGATACAAGTAGATATTTTCTACCCGCTGAAGCATTTATTGAAGTTGAAGGTGAAATTTTAAATAACGCTGTTCCTGCAGCACCAGTAGTATATGGAGCTGATGTTAGGGTTGGTTTTGTTAATAATGGTATTATGGCGTTATTTGACAGCGCTACGTACATGATTGATGGAAAAAATATTGAATCAATCCAGAAGGATGTTGATGTTGCCACGACGATATTGGGTCTTGCACGATATAGCGATGATTATTCAAGATCAGCTGGTCCATCAATGATGTTCTCAAAAGATACTTCTGACCACCCTGATAATAGAAATGTAACATTAAATGCAGCTGGAACCGAAGTCGCATCGATGAATGTAAATTTTAACTTAGGATTTGCAGCGCGTCGATCAATGCTGAAAGGTAACAGAAGAGTATTTTCATGTGCAATTCCACTGTCACATATTTTTGGATTCTGTAGAAATGTCAGAAAAGTCATTTTCGGAGCCAAACATACGGTGGTACTTGTACGAAAAGGCGATGATAATGATGCATTATGGAGACCCATTGGTGATGCTGGTATGGTAGTACTAACAAAACTTTCACTGTGGATGCCAGTAATGACTTCAACAGTACCTGAAGAAGAACGTTTACTTAGTTTTATGAGTCAAGGTGGTAAATCGATGTTATCATGGTTAACAACAACTACAGATGTTGTGCAGAGCGCTATTAATGGTCTTTTTACATGGCAAATAGCTTCTCAGCAAGGTGTTTCTGCACCAAGACATATATTTATTGCGTTTCAAAATACTGCACGAGTAAACTCGCAAGTACAAAATATTATGGTATTTGACAATCTTGGTATTTCCGAGGTTTCACTGAGGATTAATGGACATCAAGAACCATCTGAGGATATATTACTGAATTTTGAAAATAATCATGTAACACGTGCATATCATCGATTAATGTCTTTCATGGGCCGTGATCAAAACATTGATACTGGTTTACAAATATCACAGTTAGATTTTACAACGCTGTATCCGATCTATTACTTTTCTCTAGAACATTTAGATTTAACCAGACAATCTGTTGTAGATATTCATTTTCGAGCTCGTGTTAATAGAGATGCTGGAGCTATTCCTAATTATAGAGCAATTGCTGTTATACTCAGCGATAAATCGATGTTACTCGAAGGTGTTGGTGGACGAATGAGAGTTATTGATGCTCCAGCAGCTAAACATGTAATTAGATCGTTCATAATATTAATAATGTCATATCATCACGTTAGTGTGAGTCTGACTCCTGGTCAGATTAAAAGGCTGCAATCAGCATCCAAAAAAAAATTGTGCGTTAAAAATATCACTAAAGCGAGAACAAATGACCGGTGAAAATAAATTATCGTTGACCGAGCGTCAGTTCAAAAACTTCAATGAAGCTAAAAAAATCAAATAAAGGCGTCAAACTTAATCTTTCTGCGGGCGCCATCAAAGATATTGCTAAATCGGGTGGTATATTTCCACTTCTCGCAGCAATACCAGCTTTAATAGCAGCTGCAGCCCCAGCTGTTGCAAAAGCAGCTGCGCTAGGTGCTGTTGGAACTGCTGCTGGAATGGCGTTAAAGAAAGCAACCGGAAAAGGAATCAAAAAAAAGGGAAGCGGTTTAAGACTACCAGGGACCCCGTATTCGTGGTACGGAAAGGGTCTAAGATTACCAGGGACCCCGTATTCGTGGTACGGAAAGGGTCTAAGACTTCCCGGGACAGTTTACTAATATCACCCATGTCCAATTTTGATTTACTTAATGCTGCTAAAAAATTAAAAATAAAAAACTTCAGAGGTGTTTTTATGCGCGATCAATTGCCAAAAAAAACAAACAATATTGAAACCGGTATCATTAATCTCGATAAAAACTCTGGCCCAGGCACGCACTGGGTCGGATATGCAATTGATCCACGTGGAATTATTTATTTCGATTCGTATGGATTAGCACCACCAAAAGAATTTTTAGAGTACGTTACCGGCGATATTCCAATCTGGTATTCAACGCTACCAACACAAAAAATAACTGATCCTCCAATATGCGGTCGTGAAACCCTCGCTGTGCTTGATGCTGTATCAAAATCAACAGCACCACCTCATAAAGTCGTGCACGCGTTCACTACACTACGTCATAACACTTAAACAGATATCAGTAAATATAATGGTAGATATTTATGGAAGATCTACTCGCAAAGATAAGAAGGTCGATTTATCTAAATATGCAACTCTTGATCAGCTCAGAAATGAAATCGATGATTTATTAAATATCACAAGTGTGGATCAAAATGAAGTCGTCGTTTTTCAGGACAAACAAGGACGATTAAAAACGAGTAACATACAACTACTAGATGTACTTGTACGAATTCCCAACGCGGTTGTTAATAATATCGTTACTTTCACTGATCAAGGTAAAATACAGGATTCCGGTAAGTCGGTTAACGATTATGTTAAGAAAACTGGTGATGTATTTACCGGTGACATTATTATGTCAGGAAGAAAAATTACGTATCTTGGAGATCCAATCGCAGATACAGACGCAGCAACAAAAAATACGTCGATGATCAAGAATCCAAGTACGTGTCAGTGCGCGGTGGTATAATGCGTGCATTTCTCGACATGAATAATAATGGTATTAATAATCTCAGAACACCAGAAACAGATTTTGACGCAGCAACGAAGAAATACGTCGATGATAAGGAAATTCCAATAACGACTTCGTTAACGACAATCAATGATGGAATTGCTACATTTAGAACTGATTATATTAATCATGTACAAACGTTTCTGAATTTTCGTAGAAATGTAAACAGATCTATTAACGACTTTTTTGGAACTCCACCAGTCGTTGACATAAAACTTACTGACATTAAGATGAAAATCAACGATATTGTTAGTGGAATTCCTAATATCATTGAAAAAACGAATCTTATTAAAATTCCTCACAAGCAGATCTTCAACGTAGTATACACAGTAGCATCAGGATTAGGAGTATGGACACTGCAAGATAATAATCTCAAACACACCGCAGAAGTCACTGGTGTATACAGACTGTCCGTATTTAGTAGTGCAAAATTCAGTATATTTACTACATTTCCATGGCGTTATTCAAACGATACTTTTTCTGGAGTTGTATCCGTCATAATAAATAAAGATGCGGAAGAAACATTTCTGCTGGAAGCATCTGATAAAAAATTAACCAGAGCACTATACTGGTGGTGCTTGGAATTTGTGTGTGAAACTCCTCAATTAGTTATCTAGATAAATATAATGAATCAAGAGTCATTTATGGACGTTCAACGTCACAGATACGCTCAAGTATGTGAGTGTCAAACCAAACTAAAAAATATCATCGACGATTACACGATAAAGGTAAAAAAATATCGGCGTCGTATGGTTGTTATTGATATAATGGTATACTCGGTTTCTGCTGTTATTGCTGGAACTGGATTATTACTATCAACAATAACGATGACAGCGCCTGCAGTTGTAACAATTATAGTTTCAACGGCAACAACATGCGCAGGTATTTTCAGTATTATCGCTAAGAAAATATCTACGTGTACAAATGATAAACTAAACGAGTACATAATGAAATTGCACACAGCAACATCATCTTATTCTAAATTATCATCTTATCTTTCGGCGTATCTCAGCGATGGTAAAATATCTGATGAGGAGTTTGCAACGATAATGGAAACTTATCATGAGGCATTCAAAGTGGATTCTAATGATAAGGTGGAGGGTTGAATTTTCCGCTCTATTAAATACGGAATATTTTAAATAATGTCATCGTTAGAATTACTTCAGCAGATCGTAGCTAATACAACGCCGTCAAAAACTACTATGATATCATTAAGTTCAACCAATCCTGAATTTAGCTTTAATTTTCCGACCGCAATTCCAGTAAAGGAAATAGCGCTAGCGCAGCTTCGAGTTTATCATAGTTGGCCAAATATTAGGTCAAAACCATTTGGTGGACAACAACCAAATAATTCACTGGTATTTGCAAATAAGAATAAACCGGATGGAAGTCCTGATTGGCAAGTTGTTGGAATTACAACGGGTAGTTATCAAATAGACGAGATTAATGATGAGTTCCAACGCAGAATTAAATCTATCACAGGGAAAGAATCTAAAATAGCGATCACTGCTTACGAACCAACACTATCAGCGGTTATTGAAATAAATTCTCCTGATTACCTCGTAGATATTTATCAAAGTTCGATCAGATCAGTGTTAGGATGGCCTGAAGTCGCACCTGTTTATAATGGAGTTTCAGAACCAACTAAAAATGAGTTTAAAACAAGCGAAAAAAGATTCATTAAAGATCCAGAATATCGAAATAAATATCCATGGAATTATATAGCACTTAAAAATGATCCAAACGACAATACATACTACTTTACCGATTTTGACGGTAAAAGGATCCCCAAGATGATTAGATCAATATTTACTATTATCAAGACGCCAGGGGCGCGAGATCGAGATAGTGTTGATGAAAAACTTATTAAACGGTTTTTAGATACTCTTAAACCCGAATACGATAAAACGTTTAATGATTTAAGAAGTTTACTTATTTCATTATCACAACGTTATGATGATAACGTAAAGCAGCAAATAATCGTGTCAATAAAACACTTGAATGGTATCTTATTTAATTTATATATCGCCGATCGAAGTATTATAAAAGCTACAACTACTGAATTAGATAGTCCTTACACAAGACCAAATTTGAAGCAATTATTTCTTAATCATTATAAAATAACAGAAAAAGATTTACAAACATTTGTTATACCAGATTTAAATAACGCTGAAATGAAGAAGTCATTAAATGATCTTATTGAAGAATATTATCCGGGAGTAATTGAATCGTGGAGAAAAATAGCCCCACCACCGGTTATACTAAAACACAATAACAACCCTTTTGGTGCCGGACGTCATATATCGCCAGGCATTGTAAACATAACAACAACAATTGC
The DNA here is from genome assembly GCA_016617855.1 of Megalonaias nervosa. Lineage (NCBI taxonomy): Eukaryota > Metazoa > Mollusca > Bivalvia > Unionida > Unionidae > Megalonaias > Megalonaias nervosa. The sequence goes on from JAECUM010046425.1 coordinate 16,259, forward strand.
AGTCAATCTGGTATGCGATGTTATTGAAGGTAGCTATTAGGTAGATCTTTCTAAGTCTAACCAGGCCCAGCAAGGGTGCATATTATACAGTTCTAGCCCATTAGCCCCCCCCCCAGGGTGGTTAATTGTATCAGAACCAATTAACCCCGTGTACCTGCGAGTTCATAATCCGTTATTATCAAGGATGCACTTTAAACTTACCGACCAAAGCAATCGCATTCTGGACACAAGAAATGAAGAACTAAATATAAATCTGTATGTACGCTCATAGAGCGTTATCATAACCAAAAAAATATCCGGATGTTGTCTATGATACATAATAGTTGGTATACAATACAATATATATTATATACTTGTCAATATAACCTTGCCTGCGGTCTCATTCAATGCTAATCGGCAACTTTCCCTATGAAGGCTGTGGCTGCATATTGATTATTCCATAACGGCTGTGTATCTGTGGCCGATTACCGCGTAAAGTTATTTTAAGAATACGCTATGACTAAATCAATATCCTTGGTTACGGCTTACGCATAGACTCAATGTTATACAGAATTATATATAGTTTTTGGAAACTAGAAATATAAAATCCCATTTTACACAGAAAACTGTGGTTTTTGTTAAGAACACTGTAGTTTTTAGGAAATAGGCTATTGGTAAACACATACTAACTTTTTCAGTATGTATTTATAACAAGGTCCGATAGCTCAATTGATAGCGTGTAGAAACTCTCATCCGGAGGGTCATGGTTCGAAACCCAAGAAGGATAAATTATCTGCGGGGGGCGATTTTATGCCAAAATTTATAATTTATTGGGGGCTCCAGCCACCCCCGTCTTCAGAGTACACCAATCCACTACGTCAGCACGTGGTGGATTCACTTTTGTGAATAACCCATTGGTTGATCGTTATGGGTTGGTGTGCTGGCGTGAAGACGGCATTTCATCATCATCATCATCATATCATCTCATCAAAATATACAGCGGGGGGTGATATGAGGTCGTGACCTTGTGACTTCACTAAAGGGGTACCCCACACAAGGGCCATTCCAAAAGACACAATCGCAAAACTAAAAATAAACCTAATGAGATTCCAGGTCACAAAGACCAATCAGCCTTTGAGTTCCTGGAGTTTCGGTCACGGATATCTAGGAATTCTTGTAAGGCAATAAACAGAATCTGATTGGTCACTAAAATAAGACCTACACGTGTACAAACAACCCTCTGAGTTCCTAGAGTTTCGGTTACGGATATTTAGGAATTCTTTCGGGGGAAAACAAATAACACGTACAGACAGCCCTCTGAGCCTCTAAAGTTTCGGTTACGGATATTTAGGGGTTCCCTTGGGGGTAAATGTCTAAACAAAGATTCGGAACCTCATTAGGTTTATCTGATACAACTATGGAATGGTAGACCGAATGTCACCCCGCGCTGTATATTTTTGTTTATTTTTATATTAAATATACACTTATTATATAATGAATTTTGAAAATATCAATGTCATTGTTTCTGCGATTAAAAAATTACAACATAACGGTATCAATATATCTGATAATCTTAATGCTGAAAAGATTCTATGTGATTTTGACTCATTACAACAACGAAAGAACGAGAACAGATTTACGCTATCCGCTGATTATAAATTTATGAAAATTATCCAGCAAGGAATGTTAAAGTCACTGGCAACTGTCACTGATAATCAGGTAAAGTTATTTGTGCCTCTCTCAAACACTATTGACAAAATCAAGCTAGAATTATCTCATGAATACGAACAGAAAAAGATTATGAACTTTCGTATAAGACAGTTAAGAGAGCATTGTGAAAATACGAGTGAAAATACGAGTGAAAATGACAGCGATAATGATGGACCATTGACTGTGATAATAGCTAAACAAAATCCTTGGGAAAATTAACATTCTGCTTAGTATAATGCAACCTACACATATTGACAAGTATTGTATCATAGACAGGTACAATATTACCCGTTGTGCAAAGTTTTTCGTTGAGTTTGCTAGTTTTCGTTGGGTCAAAACCCCAGGAAGGTTAACGGGAATTAACATTAGGTTTTAAATTTGTTGATCAAAAACTGGTTTTTTCCAGTTCTTTTGCTCGTATTGTGTAGATTTTTGCTAGCGAATTACGATAAAAATCCGGAAAAAAACCAGTTTTTCATCGATAAATTTAAAACCTAATGTTAATTCCCGTTAACCTTCCTGGAGGTTTGACCCTCAGAATTTGTCAAAATCTGACTGATTTTCACTGATTTTTTGTCATTTTTCATGCAAAAAACTAGATTTTCGAACAAAAAACGCGGTTTTCAGAACAAAATCAACGAAATAAAAAAACCCCACTAAATATTTATAAAAATTATTTTTATTTGCAATACTGTTGAGATCCAAATTCACTGGTATGGACAATCAGGATAGCTTTTGACATTAACTCGTATAAACGGATAACTATGATATTTATCATTATGCTTGACGGAGCGCTAAATCATTTGGTAACATTAAAAATACGGTAGACTAAACGTATTGAAATCTTATTTTTTGTGCAAATCTTTTGGAAAAGGAAGATTTATATATATTTTCTGCCACGTATTGTACCGATTGTGGTACTATTTCAAAATATTTGGTAGCAGAATTAATTGATTTGAACAAAATTTCTTCACCATCTGCATTTACGGATTTAACAGATCTTGCAAATCGTGCGCCGCCAGTGTTTCCAAATTTACAGTTTTCACTTTGCATGATGATTCGTAGATTTCCAAGTGAATTGTCAAGTTTATCGCCGTTGATGTGGTCAACCACATACCCATCTTTGATCAATCCAAAATAACACTCATAGGTAAATCTATGTGATAAATAATTTTTCTTGCCATTAGTAGTAAATCTAAGATAACCAGTAGTGTTAACACTACCGATTGGTTTTTTCAATCTGCAGTTTCTAATCACACCTTCTCGAGATGCTTCATAATTAGTAATGATTGGGTGCTTCACAAACTCATTTTGTTCCATTTATATATATATAATATTTTATTTGTCTAAATCATTGTTTTTTGAAAATCTAGCCAGATAATCTTCTTCGGTTTTTATAGGAGAGTCAGTGTTATATTTTTTATCGTAATATCGTTTCAACTCTCTGTATTTTTTACCACCGCATTGCGCACACAGTTGAGTCTTTCCTCGCACTCCAGCACTACACACCATACACGGTTTTGGTCCTAGGCTCCCATTTCGGACGCATTGCATATGATAACCACAGTATTCATTCACACATGTTCTGTTACACATAGACGTATAACCGATTTTTAACCAGTTGCAATGATTTGGTTGAATCATATACAAAAGATTAAAGTTCAATTAAATATATATTTGCCTTAATTATAATATGGAAGAATTATCCGTGATTGAACCCTACGCAACCAGATTCGATCTTGACAGACTACCAGAATATAAATTTAGTGTTTCGATGCAAGATCTAGCTTTAACAAATGCGGATATAGCTAAACGTATCCGTGAAGCCAAAAAGGAATTTCGTGACGATGGTGCAGTTCATGTATGGTCAACTTTCAGAGTTGGAAATGTTTCTAATACGATGAATGACAAACGAGGAAGAGTAATCATTAACCACCTTGATAATCAAAAATATTTTATTTTAATAAAATTTATTGTAAATACGGAAGAAGATATTTTGATTATTCGTGACAAGCGCGATCCCGTCCGCGTGCAGTCAGGAAATAATATCTTCTTGAGTAATAAATCTAAACCAGGAATACTAACTGGTATAGATAAACCGTATTATGAGCGATCGTACCCTGTAACTGCGGTTGTCTATGGAATATTTCAGCTGAATAATAAACCTGATGTTGGGGATCTCAAACCGATGAAATTGTCATCACCGTTGACAGCATCAACGAGAATAAACTGCGTGGCTGAGCGAGTTACAGAACACTTTCCAAACGCGATACGTGGTAATGGTTTAATTGATTTAAGACGTAAAAAAATAAATACATGGGCAGAGTCGGTTAAAGATACCGGAGCGTCTATCAGCGACGTTGCTGAGCTAGAGAGAAAATTAAGATTTCCAATAGCAGTAAAAACGTTAACCGGAGAGATTTTATACAAACCGAAATATACAAAAAATGGAACTCCGATAGATATTATTGATCATAACGCGCACGCATGGACTGCTGCAGTAACAATATTTCCACGAGATAGAACGGTTAAATTTTATGATGGTGATATCTTTGATTTTATTAAAAATATTAGTAAAACCGATCCTGTTTCTGTTTGGTTATTTCAGAGTTCGGAATATGATCATTACGATCAATTTGTACGACCTAACGGTGATATTTATCGTACAGAATCTCTCCATGAGGAAATGGAACATCTTGCGCAACGCCTTTGGCGTGAATATACCTCTGATGATGTCATAGTTAGACAATTATTGAATAACTGTTTTACTGTTCCGTCAGTCGCTGCTCATTTCGCTCAGGAGAAAAATTCATGGAAAACGACACGATCGGAATTTCTTGAAGATGTCAAGAAAAGTTGTATAGAATATGGTCACGGTGGATTATGGAACACCAAATACAATTATAATGATGTTATCTCAGTTGATATGGCTGCATGTTATCCTGGGAGTTTTCTTGGATATGGAGCATGTTCTAAATACTTTAAGAGATTCGGACATCCTACACATGACATGACCAGGGTTGCGATAAACGGACATTTACCAGATTTTGACTTAACCGGATTTGCTCATGTAGAATTATTCGAATTTGCAGAAAATCTCCATCCGATTACTTATGCTTGGTTTGGAAGACATTTTTCAGAGCGATGTTGGGTTCCGATAGTACTATTGCGATATATGCTTGATGCTGGATTTTTTAATATCGTTGAGAGTAACTGAAGCGATTATATCGTATAGTTCACAGAAGCAAGTTTGGTTACCAGAACCGGACAGATTTAATATCGATGATACCAGGAAAGAATTCCCTGATATTGATGAAGATCATGTCATTAAAATAAATAAATGCAGGAACGAGCATGATGAAAAACTTACAAAAGATCTTGGTAGAAAGATAATCGGTAAGTTTACTCAAGGTGGTTTATACGATTATAAACGAGCGTGTGCAAGATTGATTATGGACGATGCTGAACTAGATTTTATAATCGCTGATACAACGGAGAAAAACACATTTATAAACAGATGTAATGCTTATTTATCAGATGGAACAAAACTAGGTACCATTGTGAGCTATCTTGATGGCGACTCACCACAATTTACTCATTTAAGATCTTCGATGTTAGCTTATGTTTCGATAAATCTATTGTCGATGATAAATAGATTTCCTCGCTACGCTGTTAGAGTTGCTACGGATTCATTTTATATACACAAAAATATAAAGATTTATTAAAACTCGGTAATGGTGAATGGGGGACATGGAGGATAAAACAAGAAAATATACTTAGTTATTCTGAATCTGCCGATGTTGAAATTGCGGAGACATATTACAAAAATAATAATCAAATATCAAAGTCATCTGCACCATCTGTGTATGATCCTGTATCTAGACATAAAACCGTTTATCTTAATGGGTGTGGAGGTTCAGGTAAAACAACTCGTGCGATTAGCTTGTTTATGAATAATAACTCAGATATAATTGTTTTGACACCTACACATAAACTTGCTAGAGAAATAAAGCAACGAGGAGTAAAATCATGTACATATCACAGTTTCTTTAGATGGTGCGGAGATACATGGACTCCATCGCGGATGGGTGAAAAATATATACCTAGGTATATTATACGGGACGAGATATGCACGGTGTCGTTAGAAACACTAAAAACATTTCTTGATTGGTTATTGACAAAGAATACTGCTGTGATTATGTGTGGCGATCATGGTCAACCACCACCCTTTGTTGGACAGTCTCCACATGAATGGCTAAAGAATAATGTAGATTATTATGAAGAAATACATGATGACCATAGAGCTATTGATGAGCCGCTGAAAGAGTTTAAAGATTAATCAGACTACAGCCAGATAAAATACAATGTGAGATTATGCGTAAAGTAATTCCAGAGACAACTATGAATGATTTTTGGACTTTATGGAAGCCTGCTGATTTGATAGTCGCGAGTAGAAAGATAGTTCGTGATGAACTGCAAAAGAAATTATTTACGTTACATAAAGAAAAGTTTCCAACGTTACCTGTACCTTTGTGTTATCGCCCAGCAGATACTCGACGACAGAATATTGAAGTTGAAATACCAGGTGCCTTGGTTCCACCAAGGGTACAAAATCTTGTACTGAATGACATTGTTTTGGTTGCCATTGATGTTGTTGAGAGCGCATTGAACATGGAAAAATCACCGTGGATGTTAGGATACGCTATAACGATTCATTCGTCACAGGGATTAACTATCTCTGATACAAATATCTGGGTTGTAGATGATCGTATCGAATGGTCAAACTTAGTCTATCTTGCAATATCTCGTGTTAGAAGAATAACTCAACTACATAGGGTTATTATAGATTACGTGATAACTGAGGAAATTACTAATGACGATGTTGTAATAAAGAAAAAATTAGCTGGTTATAAACAATGTGACAAAAAAAATAAGCGTGATTTTGATATTGATACTGAATTTATTATAACACTAAAGCAACTACAGAATAATCATTGTACAAGCTGTAACTGTAAGATGCTATGGCAGTATTCGAATAATAATCCAAGACAATTTACCGTAGACAGAATTAATAGTGATCTTGGTCATACACGTGAAAATGTGATGCTGACCTGTCTTGAATGTAATCGACGCCGGGGCGCTAATTTACATAAGTGAACGTGGTGGTAATTGTGTATCTGCAGGAATTACTTGTAATTGTTCACGTACAAATCCACGCTGAGGGGCAGTAGAATCTAGTCTGTATATGGCAGGTCTTCCAGTGGATCTAACTACGCTAGAAATTGTATGTGTTGTCACGCTCCAGATAGGGTCAGTAGCTCTTTTTTCCCACCCTCAAGCTCCCCTGGTTCGTATAAATATCTCACAGTTACATTACCTAATACTGGTTGTTCACGGCTTTGTACGTTATCGCTACGAGGTATATATTTTTTTGTTATTGCATTAGAAGTTTCATGGAAATTGCACGAGTAATTTCATTATTTAGCGCAGATATCACACTTGGTAACCTTGCAACCCATTCACGAGATCGCTCACCCGACTTAAAGTCAGTAGATATTTCCTTTGCGTATTGATATCCGAATAACCGCTCAGCAAGCGTTCGATTAAATCGTTCAGCAATTGCTTGATCACGATGAATTTCGGTATGTCCTCGTCTGATTTTAACGTTATGTCGCTTCATCAAAGATAATACTGCGCCAAGAAATTCTTTACCAGGATCAACTTGTAATAACTGTGGCCATCGTAGACCACCACGTTGATAAATTCGTTCAAACGCAGATGCAACTTCAGATGCTGTTTCTGTTGATAGCGACTCCGCTTCTTTATATCTACTCGCAACGTCAACAACAGTCAATGCGTATTTGTACGTGCGTGATTTTCGTCCACGTGTTTTAACAGTATCATGTGGTAAAAACAAAATATCTGCTTGATGAACTTCATTGGGGATACTGACATCAAAATGTGCGTAATGAATTTTTTTAGGTGGTGGTAGATAGATTTTCCATATTGCCTGTCGTGCTAACCATGATGCAGCAACATTACGTGAAACTTTTGCTGCTTCAGCAAGTTTACTGATTGCTGCTTTACCTCTCCAATACCCTCTCGGGGAATAATAAACAGATTCCATTATGATAGTTATATAATTTAATTGCCAGCCCCTAGCACTAGTTTACCTTTCATAGCAGTTTTTACTAGAAAACTAGCGAATTTATCTCTGAGAGATTTATTAGGTATAGAATTTAACGCGTGAATCAATTTCACATCAGCGAGATGTCGTTGTTGCAAATCCTTACTTTTATACGTGACATCATGAATGTGACATGCTTGATCAATCTTATTTACTGGATGCTCTCCTGGTTTTGGTTGGTCTTGGTTATCGAGTCTGATATCGAGACGAGTTCCAGGACCACAATAATTATATCCGGGTAAATGTTTCTCACCAGGGTATTTAGCCCATGGAGTTCCTGGTAATTTTCCTAACGAAGCAGCAATATCCCCCCACCACCACCTGTCTTTGTTGGAATAAATTTATATTTCTTGGTGCCACATTTCACACACTTACCTGTAAGTGCGCGTCTTTTATTTTTTGTTGTTATTGTCGTTAATTCAGTAGTAGGTGTAGATGCTCTGCATCGAACACAATATAGACTCATATTATTTATTATATGGATATAATTGACTTTTCTGCGACACGAAAACAAGAGCCAGTAAAACACCATCCAGCGTTACCAAATTCTATCAGAATGATTATAATAGGTCCGTCCGGAAGTGGAAAGACGCAATTATTGCTTAATCTAATAATGCGATGGCTGAAGTGGGATAAATTATATTTAATAGCGCCATCTGTAGATGATCAGCGATGTTACGAAGTACTTAAAGATTTTAATGAAAATGCAAAATTGTTGCATGAAGACAGTGAAGTCACAGACTTTATTACTGATATTGATGAAGCGCCATCCGTAGATGATCTGAATGGATTCATTAATAACCTCGTGGTATACGATGATGTCATGCTGGACAAACAATCCAATCCAGCTCGGATATTTTCACGAGGCCGTCACAAAAACACAGACGTGATTTATGTTACACAGCGTTATACACAAATTCCAAAAGTGATCAGGGATAACTGTAACATTTTAGTTGTGTTCAACGGAGTTGATAATCATATGCTGCAAAATATTTATTATACTTGGTGTTCTGGGGACATGGACATGAACAAATTTAAAAATTTCTTTTCAAAAGCACAAGCTGCCCCCTTTGGTTTTGTAACAATAAATTTGCATGATCCGAGGTCAAGATATCGTAACGGACTTGATACAATTTTTGGATAAAAACCATAGCAGCAGAGAGGGTGGACGACATATGCGTAGTGACCAGATTGTGAAAAAATCAGAAAAAATCTGGTCAATTAGAGAAGTTTTTACTATTAAGGCAAAAACTTTTTTTTCAGCCTTCGTAGGAACCCTTAATTTCAAAAAATAAGGTCTCTAAAAAGTTGTAGGGTCCACCCTCTCTGCTGCTGGTTGATCTCCGCTACCAGAAATGTAAATTTGAAATAAAAGCGGATATCTCAAAACACACAGTACTCGTGCTAGATGTCAACATAAGTGGATTATGATGTAACAATGCATTGTTAAGATGGTTTGTCAATATGAACAAAGAATTTGTTTATGTAACAATAGATAAATTTCAGTGCATCTTATATCAACTGTGCAGCTTCCTTTCAGACTTACTGTTGTTTGAAATGGACATATTTAGGTTTGGGTAAAAGTTAACTGGCTATATGTGTATAATTATTCATTAAATTATGATAAACAAAAGATTTAAGGCTAAATTTGTGAAATAGACACATTTTAACAATAACAGCTTATGAAGAAATAAGCAAAGAATTGGGAACTGAACATGGTCCCTTGCAAGTAAAGTAGCTATCATAGAGCTATTAGTGTTTTATGTATTTTACCACTGACATTAAAGAAATTTTCTTGCATCTAATATCCCTCTCTCAATTTTTGTTTACTTGCCTGCAGGCAAGAGCCTTGCAAACTTGGGCTGGTCCAAAGGGAATTTGAGCTTGTTCTTGGAGTTGGGCAAGAGGATTTGTAAATCCCTGCTTATATTTTGAATTAAGTTTTAAAAATTAAAGTTCAAGATTAGTAGGCAGCCCCTTAGACTCGCGTTGAAGAGGTCATTTGTTATGCCATAAATCCATGCAGTGTCATAAGCATCCTCAGGTAAAAATAAAATGGATATTATGTTGACTCTGCTTCTGTGGTGCCTCAATCGCTGCTGAAAGTCTGATAGTATTTTGTTGGATTAAGAAAGACAGAGTCAGAATTTTATCTTCCATTCCACAGTTTTGCAAAATCAAGCTGGTTAATACTATATGGCAATGGTCCTAAAGGGTCATATGATCCTTTCCATCTCATGGTACTGGTATCACTGTTGCTACTTGCGGGAACTGCAGGCAGCATCATTTTCCCTAATTTTAATGACAATAATTAGTTGAGAATTGACAGCCATATCATGAAAGTGCTTGAGAAATTTCTAATGTATATAATCTTGTTTTGCTTTAGTGTCTTGTGCCTGAGAAAACAATTTTGTAAATCTCAAAGAATGAAAGTTTTTGTAATCTTCAGCAACTAGGCTAACTGTAGAAAGAGCTAATACCTGAAGACTACTTTTTGCTGTTTGGAGTTTGTTTTTAGGCATTTATTGACGGCACTTCTATGATTGCATAAATGTACAATAGAGAGTATACATTTGATAAATTTTAAGATCTGTACAACCTGATGTGGACGGAGGGAGAGAAGAAGCAAAAGAAGAGGAAAAATGAAATAGGCCTCAATATGGAAATACATGTTTGAATTACATACAAAGGGGCAAATACATTTCCTACATGGCAAAAGTAGTTCCAAAAGAGATATCACCACTGGCAATAATAGTGGTATTGCCACTTTAGTGATGTCAGTTTTATCTCACTGAATTTAATATCTCACTATGAAATATAGTATAAATTTTAGGGCTTGTTTATAGATGGATCACATGTTCCATTGAATCCTTGTTATCATCGCTGATACGTTTCAAATACAGGTGTTGTATTTACCCAATACCATTGGTAACTGATGCCAAATCTTGAATATCTTTCACTTACCATGTAATTTCTTAATTAAAGACAAAGTTTATGATACAGAAAAGTGAAACTTGTTTGAAAAGGGATAATTAAGGAATAGTAAAAAAATCTGGGGTAGGTGCCCTTTATATTTAGGAGTGACAAAAAGGTTTCTGAAAGTTAACATATACATAAAAGTCATTTTCCAATACACTTTTTTCCAAATCAGGATTTAATGGTACTAAAATATGCTGTCAAGCAGATCCTTCCCACAGTGTAAAACATAGGACTCATATCAACAGATTGGTAACAGACAGGTTGATGTATTGATGAATGGAATGATTTTTAACTGATTAATCCTACTGCACAAATACTTATATATTTATGTAGAATGAGAGGATAAAAGGAATAAAAAACATACACGCATGTGCATCTGTCTGTTTGTCTGTCTGTCTATCTGTCTGTCTGTCTGTCTCTCTCTCTCTCTATATATATATATACACACACACACACACACATATATATATAATTTAAACAGATGAATAGGTAGAAAGATGATTTTATTTACAATTTATACGTATCATATACATATATGTAAGCTGATCAAGAGAAAATTCAAACTGAATCTGTAGATTATATTAACACTGAAGATACTAAAGCTATATGCATTAACAATGAAGATACTAAAGCTATATACATTAACAATGAAGATACTAAAGCTACATACATTAACAATGAAGATACTAAAGCTATATACATTAACAATGAAGATACTAAAGCTATACAGTAAAGGAAGTTCACAAACTAAAAGATTACTCAAATGATTTAATAGAATTAAAGCAAAAATTGAAGAGCATATTGATAAAAAATCTTCTGAAAGTAAAATGGAACTCATCAGTGTAATTTCTTTTTATCTGTCACCAATACCCATCTGTTTGGGATTTTAAACTAAGCTGTTTTGACATCAATAAGTACTTTCCAAGCCATTAATGAGTTTGACAACTTTCTTGAACAATGAGACAATCATGAGTTTAAAGTAAACAATGTCTGCATAATATAAATAAATGCTGATATAATTAATAAGAAAATTGTGTTTTTATGCTCTAATTGTCATACAGATACAGTGCATGTTCAAATTCCATTCATTCTAGAATTGCTAAAATCTAATAGGAATACAATATTTGAACTGCTAAAATCTAACAGGAACACAATATTTGAATTGCTAAAAAAAGCTTATTGTGAAAAAGATCACTAAACATAATTATAATAAACTAATGATCTCAGCAATAAAAATTTTCTTATACATGTTTTAGGAATTTAATTAAATTGTGATGAACGTTTCAGAGTTAATAGTGCCAAACAACCCATTAACAGCAATGGCTCTCACTGAAGCATAGACTCTACGTCCAGATTCTCCAACATCATTTCTAGGTAGAGTAAAAACAATAAAGGTGTTCTTTGTCTCCTGCCACTGAAGGATATCTGCACTGGATGGGGTGAAGCCAATGCTGATCTCATAATAAAGAGGGTACTGAGATTGAAACAAACCATCCCATGAAATAGTCACAACCTCAGAGACTTTGTCCCAGGTCATTCTTAGGTCTTCATTGCCTTCATTAAAAAATAGAAAAGATTCAATTAATTTCAAAACTTTACACCTGCTTTAATAGTTATGACATTTACCTACATATAGCATTGCTTGTTTCTAGACTGTTTGCTACCAGAAAGTTAATTTACTCCACATTTCATTATTTTAAGCATAATGTTAGAAGAAACCTACATGCTTAAACTTCCAATTTTAAAATTAGTCCAAATTCTTTGTCAAAATATATTATCCCATGAATATAGAAAAGCAATTAAACACTAAAAATGTTCCTTAATTATGTACATTATTGTGACCTTCTTTTCATGTTTCAGTTAATCATGCTATGTTTCTGTTGCACAGTTTATATTTCAGTCCTCGCTGCATGTAAATGGTGTAATGTGATGAGCACATGCATCCAGTATAGTAAAGGAGGTGGTTCCTGAAATCTAATTTTATACACTCCAGTGGCATTCTTATATAAACACTTAAGTTTATGTTTCTGACACCTGCTGCATGATAAGTGTAAGTACATTCTGCATAGATTTGCAACATAAAACTGTCTTTAATTTTTTTTCTGGGATAAATCTTACAAGCTATACACCACTGATTAAATTAGTCTTAAATTCACATAATTTCCATTCTCCATGTTAATTTTGGGGTTATCTAATTTCTGTTGTTGTTGTTATGGGTTAATGGGTTTAACACCATTTTTCAGCACATGATTGGGTGTACATGGGGGATAGTTGGGAAAAACCAAAAAAATATTGAAAAGTAGGCTTGGGGTCAAGGGGGCAGCCTAGGCCCACTTATGTGTCCAGGGCAAAGCCCTGGTGGGGGGTGTAGGGGGTGAAGCCCCTTTGAAGCTAAAAATGGGTAATTTTAACACGATATGTCTGCATGAAAACCATAACTGATCAATCTGAAATTCTGATTATTTAGTATGATGCACACATCCATAGAATCATTAATGCATAAATTTCACATTGTAAATTTTGAAGAAAAAAGTGCTTCCTTTATCAGACAATGAACTAGATAATTACTGCTAACAAAATCCTAGATGTATATGTATTTCAAAAAGGCACTAACACTAGCAGTATGCATCAAAAAGAAAAATTGTACCTGCAATGGATAACTCAAACAATATGATCAGATATTCTGAACTTTGGTCAAGTAAATTAAATATTAATAAAATTGCAGTGCTTGGTTTTTTACTTTTTACTCAATGCAAATCTGTTGGGATCAAGCTGGTTCTATTTTCTTTTCTTCCAACTGACTGACAATGCATTTTCCTCCATACATGACCAGCAGTTGAGAGAAGTAGTTAGTTACACTGGCTTTTCCATAAGCCATTTATACATTCATAACTGTACTTAACTGGAGAGAATAAAAACAATAAATGCAGCTATTGTCTGTGAATTGAGCATGGGCAAAATTCCAGTCGTATTGACCAACAACAACCAAGTGAAGACAATGCAACAAATTACTTTTTTAAAAATCTTTCTATGGGGAGGTGGCGGGTGGAAAGAGAAACAATGGTAGAATGTTAAACATGGCAGTACAGGTTTACAACTGAGTTATTCAGGTTTTTCTAGAGGGCAATTATGGTGTGAAGTATGAACTTGAGTTTCAGCAGAAGACATCTGATGACCCTCGAGGGAATTGAATACAGCACAAAAATTTCCATATGCTTGCTCAGGAAATCATAAGTTTAAAATTGAGTATCGCTAAGCATTGATTTTTTTTCTTACTAAACACTTTCCAACAACTTGGAGCCCCTAGCTTCCCTCGATGGAAGTGCACAGTTTAGGAGATCAACCTGACAGGACATTCTGAAGATGGAATTTCCATCATATGACGGAGAACTTTCACCCCTGTATACATAGTGGCTGGCATACCTGGTGGAGGAAGTTCTTGGGACAACCCTGGGAAGAACTACTGACCCACTAGAAATAACTTGCAAGCTTTCTCACATATAATGACTGAGCATGTCACATACTTAAAGTGCAGCTTTTGTGCAAGCTTTCTCACATACAATGACTGAGCATGTCACATACTTAAAGTGCAGCTTTTGTGCAAGCTTTCTCACATACAATGACTGAGCATGTCACATACTTAAAGTGCAGCTTTTGTGCTCTAGTACTACAAAGGATGAGTTTTCAAAGCTACAGCTTTGCATAAGTTTATTGTACATACCCAAGTAAATATCTCTTTACATTTATTATTATTATTATTATTATTATTATTATTATTTGTAGTAGTAATCATATTTATTATCCCGCTTCTTCATTCTCTTGACATATTTCCTTTAGTACCTCCATCCATAACTTTACTGGGATACAATTTCTTTTGTACTTTTGATATACGGCAGCGATATTTTGAAATGTATAGTTTCTGTCCTTTGTCCCCAGTGTAAATATGTGTGTCTGTGTGTGTGTGTGTGTGTGTGTGTGTGTGTATATATATATATATAAAAGTCATACAGCCCATGGCCCCTCTTATTTCCCTAGTGAGGTGAATGCTTGTTGAAAGAAAAAATCTAATTTACCTGAGGAAACTATGATCACACTGATGAAATGCAGAAATTTATTTTCAAGATCTTGAAATGTTGAAAGACTCACAAATGATTAATATTTATCTCCACATATGCCTCTTACCCTTATAAAGATTGTCTGTTTATCATACTGCTGTCAAACACTGTAAACTTGGTACACAAAGCAAAGCATGTGACCTGTGCACAGGGAACAGATTGCCTGGGTTACCTATAATTAGTGCTCTCTTGGCTTTAACGTGTGTCTGTGTCTAGAAAAAATTTCTATGAGCACAGTGTGTGTGCGTGTGTATATATATATATATATACATATAAAATGTGCAAAATAGAGAATGTAATTTATCTCATCACATGTAAGATCTGTGGACTTCAGCTGGCTGAAGAAATTTAAAAGTTAAACAAAAGGATCAATCTTCACAAATCTGATTGGATGACACAGAACCTGGACAGAAGTCCAGTTGCAGAACACTTCTTTTCCTCTGGCCACACTTTCAGTGATGTAACACTAATGGCAATTGCTCACAACCCTAAATGGAGTTCAAAAAAAAAGGAAAGAAAAGGAATCTTACTAGATAAACCACCTTAGAACATTGAAACCAAGTGGCTTAAACCAAGGAGTATAGAAAAAGACAACTACACACAAATAAAATCATCATCTTTTTTGAGCCAGCACATTTTAATTTAAATAAATCTTTCATTCTGTACATTAGTCGCTCACACACCTATAATCAATACTAAAACAATTATCTAAGATACAATTTACAGTTATGCCAATTTACATAAAAAAACAGATGGTGACATAGCAAATCTATTTTGAAGTCGATATAAAACTAGTGTGCCTTTTTATGTTTGTTGTTTATCTTGTCTCCGTTTTGTGTTTGCCTTTGAAAAAGACCAATTATGGTTGAATGCGCTTATGCTAGTTAGAAACTAGTTTTGAACTGTTCATTGTAAGTTTATGGCATTTATCTTAATCAATCCCTGACAAGCATGATCCCTTGCTGGATCCAGTATGCATATATATATATATATATATAATGTGTGGTTTACTCAAGATGCATGTAAACATCGCAATTCACGCTTAGACATGCAGCAAAAACTGTCAAAAGGACCCTGCAATAAAAGCATAACATGATAAACAGTGTGAAATGTAGGTCAAGATGACCTTCTTTGTCTGGAAGTTTTTACTTTTCAGGTAAGGAACAGACAGTTACAATTGCACACAAAACCAGCCATTAGACATTTTGCCTTAGTCATCAATGTGTGCTTTGCAGGCAAGACAAAAATGAAACAATGCTACAAAAGATATTTGAATAGGTGCAACCCTTTCTTTTCATGCAAAATGTATAGAATCACCACAATTTAACAAAAAAGTGAAGGCTGAGATAATGTACTGTAACTTTATAATGCAAATAATGTTTAATACACTGGGGTCCAAAATGACTTCATGATGAGCTAAAATCTAAAAACATTGTATTTTCTATATGACCAAGCACTATAAAATTCATTTGCTTTTATTATTCTTTTAATATTCTTTGCATATGAGATTACAGAAGGACCTGAGCTAAACCCCTCTACATTGTACTTAATTATTTGATATACTTCAGATGACAAAGTGAATTGATTAAATATGGACCTGAAAGCAGCTGCATATTCTTAAACTTAACTGTACAGATGTACTCAGTGTCCAGTATACCTCTCCCTATAATACTCACGTGGCACTGGTTTCTGTGTAAATAGTGTTATATTTGTAGAAATCTTTTCACTGTATGTTTTTGCCTCATTGATGCCTGTTACCGCTACCATGTACACTCCATCCTTCAGGTGAAGTCCTTGAAATGTGGCATACGTGTAACTGTCCACTTCCCCGAGAACAATTTCAGAAAGATGCGTATCTGAACTTTCCAGGTCCACCTATGTATGATGCACAATTGTGAAATCACTGTTGAAACTGAAGGTTTGATAAATTTAATAACTGATAAGGGCAAACCTCATCCACAGATAGTACCTAATATCTTGGAACAGCAAGGAAACATACTTTAGGAGAAGAAGACATGGATAATACATGAAAACATGATGTTTGCAATGGATGTTCAAATGCAGACCCAGACAGATTACAGTTAGAAGCTGGATAGTTAAAGATTTGACCAGAAGTGTCCATGCATGCAATATTTATAAGGAATGCAACTGGCCCACTCTCAGAAAAAAGAAGATCCCACAAACTCTGTACATTTTATAAAATTATTTATAATGATTCACCAAGTTATTTAAACAAACTTAGATCTTCCTCCTTTGGTGGGAGAAATTAAAAGATATAATTTATGGAATTGACAAAACTTCTCCAGATTAAATGCTAGACTGTAATTATCAAAAATATCTTTACTAAAATCTTGCATTCTCATAACAATCACCTGAAAGATATATAGAATCTATGTTGGGGTTTGGACCAAGACAAGGAAATCCCAGTCAAGGGGTTACATTATTTGTCTTCCCACGAGGCTTGACAAGTTGGGAGACATAAAATGTAACCCCTTGACTGGGATTTCCTTGTCTCGGTCCAAATCCCAACGTAGATTCTTTTTCTCACCCAATATTATCCTTTAAAGTAAGAAAGAATACCGTTACTTGTTCAGTATAGTTCACGCGCCAATGTTTACATGCACTGCATTAATACAAATATGTTAATGAGGACTGTGGCGTGACGTGTCATCTGAAATACACAGTTTTTATGCATGAGTCAAAACAAAATAACAACATTAAACGTTGCATAGTTTTTAGGTATCATCACATTTAATATATGGATGTTATATGAAATTAACAATAAATACTGAATATTTATTACAAGAAAATGTTTCATTTTCATTAGTTCCAATTTAGAAAATTAAATTGTACATAATGAAACTGTACTCGGCCCACAGCTCTGTTGTAGTGTAAATACATGTAGCATGAGTGTCCGTGCTTGGGTTATTCGCGGGTAATTAGAGATCCGTGTCACTATCACTATCTTTAGAGGAGGTGAAACTGTTTGTGACATACTTGTGTTGTAATTAATATTGATTGTAAAAGTACCTCCATGTATAAAAGACCCTCCAAATACGGACCCCAGCTGATAACCATGTGCTAAACTTTCAAGTTCACTGATTCGTTGAAAATTTATTTTTCTCTCTTGGAAATATGGCAAGTGCTACAGTGAAATTTGCTTACAGATTAATGTGTTGACGGATAAATGATTCCTTCTGGCTGGTAAGTGCATTATTTGTCATTAAATATTTTAGGTATATTTTTGATTCAGCTGGGGCGCATTGGAGATGCTTAACAAAAATAGAATAAAGCATGTTTGACATAACACATTTCTGGCTGTTACTAAGTTTTCTGTAGTTGTTAACAGCGTTGGAAGAATATGAAGTGTATAGGTCTATAGGCTATGTGCATAGATCAGTGTTTTCTGTCATAGTGCATTTCGCACAGCATTGAGAATTTTATCCTGTCTGTAGCACAGTCAATTTTCAGGTCAGCATCATTAAATGTAGCTAACAGTATATAATTTGTTTCACACGAAGTATTTAAAACTAGTTAGGTAGCTTTAGCTACATTTAATGACGCTGACCTGAAAATGTATTGAGTCAGGCTTGCAGATAGGATAAAACTGACTATGCTCTGTGGAACGAACTATCGTAATACCAAAAAGCTCAACACTGTGTGCGTGCATGTGTCTGTCTCTCTCTTGAAATGTTTTGTATGGTGTTTTCTCAAAAATGGAGAGTCCTTAAGTTACTATGTTATTTTGTTATATATTTGTTTGTTTGTTGTTGCTGTTGTTGTCATTGTTGTTTGATTTTAGAACAACTACATCAGGCATAGCAGAAGACAACAAAGGTTTATTTTTTAAAAGTAGTCCCTAGCACGTGGACACCTAGACCGAGACAACTGGACTGAGATAACCAGACTGAGATAAGAAAAGTAAGGTTAGCAAAACAGCTAGATTTCTCTGTCGCATGGGTGAGAAAATCCCTAATGCAACTGTGAGGTAGAAGCAGCAAATGCACATCAATATAATTTCATTTTTATTTGATAAACAGTGCAAAGGTAAAATCTAATACTTAGTCTTAACAAAATCTCCATTCTCATCTCTACAAACTGGTTTCTGTTTATCTCATCTAAACTCAACATTGAATGAAATTTTAATATCTTAAAGTTTGTTTTGAAATACATTAAGGCTACAAGGTGTTTAAACTAATGCATCTTCCTTAGATTCTAAATATAAAGGGAATACTTTTTTTCCAACAGTACAATGGCCAATTGGTATTTGATATAGGTGCATTAGAGATTAACTCTAATCTTTCAAAAGTTTGGTAACACTACGCTTTAATTGCCTTGATATTTGATGTAGGTGCATTACAGATTGTAATCGTTCAAAAGTTTGGTAACACAATGCTTTGCTTGCCTTACATATATTTCTTCCATTCTGAACCTTATTTTTTAATTTCAGTGCATCCTTTGGAGGGGGGCATATACCATTGTTGTGTTGGATTAATTTGTATCACTATATTTGGGAAAGGGCTTATTGACTGTTGTGAGAACTTGTAGCCAAACTCTTTTTGCTTAATTTAGTAAATGAAATATGTGTCAATGATAACTAGTACCTTTACTGATGTGAGGAATTAAAACCTACTGTGTTAATAATTAAATCACTATATGCTCTGAAGTTTTCTTCCTTAGAATTGCAGTTCTTGCTATCATAAAAAAGATTTACTCAAAGAAAATTAGATCAATACTCACAAGAAAGCTAACAATTCCAGTACCCTCTTGAAATCCTGTCCAGCGTAACCTTACAGATGTGGGATCACTGAAAAAGGAATCCTGAACAGGATATTCTGTTTTTGATGCCCCAAGTATTTCAATGTTGACTCCTGGTGCTGGTAAGACAGACTGTGTGATACGTACTCCATCACTGGAGTAAGTAGTTGTTAATCCAGCATTATTTTTACATCTGATTGTATTATATACTGTAAGTCCAATAAGATGGTCATCAGTGCAGTCCCTTAAAGAGCTGGCTTTTTGAACTTCCACATCCATAAAATCTTGTATGTCAGTACCATATTTATTTGAGCCTGATAATAAAAGAAACTCAGACAGCTAATATTTTTATGACTGTAGATATATCTCATGAAGAAAAAATAATGTTTTCTGTTTTAGACTTATTTTTGTAACTATGCATTTAAAATCTGTTAATTTTAAGAAGCAGGCAAAATCAGTGCATCACAAAACGGAATGACCTAAACAAAATATTGTTGTGACATTGCTGGTGGTATGTTATAAAGAAGAAAAAATTTTTTTAACCAAAACCTTTATGCATATTTTCTGACTTGATGCTGACCACAAGATAAAATGTAAAAGCCAGCATTTTTCTGACTGAAATGTCTGAATTTCATTATGATTTATGAAAAGTACCATATATACTCATGTATAAGCTGAATAATTTAGGAAAAAAATAAAAGCCTGCAAGAAGATGGGTCAGTTTATCCATGGGTCAAGGTCTAAACTTTAACATTTTTTAGTTTGTTTGTTGACCACCATATGGCTGTAAATCTTGGAACATGAGAAAATATTTTTTTTTGTGTTCTATCACTTTATGCATGTGAAAAAAATACATTTGCGGTGTCCCAACACTTTGAATGTGCATATTTTCTGATTTCTCCAGCATGACATTAAATAAAGGTAAATAAAGACTTCATAATTTATGAGCTGGTTTGAGTTTACTCAGGAGACCTGGCTCTAGTATAATGAATAGTTCTTAACACAATGCAAATCATGCTTAGCGTCACTTAAGTCCTTGCTCATTCTGAAAAATATTAGATGCAGATTTTGCTTTATTCATTGTTTCTACCAAATTACAGATGTCATTTTAGCTCAACGTACATAGCTGTTTCATTTACGTTGATCCACACGCTCACAAGTTACAACTTTTTAGTGATATAAGCGATCCTAAAAATTTTGGCAATCTTTATGAAAGGTACATACGTTTAACTGTGCAAGGCATATAACCAGCATCTATTCACATAACTGTTATATATTCTTAATACAGATTCACTAAGGTCATCATCGATCTATTTTAGTTTTGTATTTTTGCTTAACAAAATCACATTTTTCCACACACTGGAGAACTGGTTGTTTTGGCATCTCCTTTGTTTATAATTGATGGATTTGTATTCTGTTTTCTGACAGGAATCCAGGCCAGTTAATTGTTAAATCTTTAAATGTGTTTGGGTTAAGAGGGAATTTTGACTGGCGGCTATGCCAGTACTTTCATGTGTAACTGCATTTTACTCCATAATATTAGCAAGATTACTGTAGCTCTGTAAAATAGGTGTAAGGCCGCTTGCATTAAAGCAAACAACTCAGATTTTATGGTATTACGTACTTTTTGAAGAATTATTTCTGAAACTTCATTATTGTATTTTGGAGATATTATTTAAGTTTAGTGCAGTGGTGACTATGATTTGAATCAAAGGGATGTACTTCATTCTGCAGGATGTACTTCATTCAGCACAAGCCCCAACCTTCAATGTACATGCAGTGGTGCCATTATGTAAATATGCTCACTAGCCTAAATGTGAGCGTTGAACTAACTACTAGTGTTGTTCATTGTCATGCTGGGATCACATTTTAATGAGTTACAATTTCAAGGCAAAATAAAAACGTACTTACTGCTGCATTGATACAAATTTATAATGCATTAACACAAAAAGAAACAATAATTAACTAGAGTCAAAAGGGTTGTCATTTTTGTTGTAGGGTTTAATGCCATTTTTCAGCACAATATAGGTTATACATGGCAGCCAGTATAAATGGTGGAGGAAGAACCCAGAAAAACCCTGGAAAGAACCACCGACCCACAAAGAGCTACCGGCAAGCTTTCTCAAATATCCACACTGGCTGAGCCAGAGACTTGAACCCATGCAGACAGAGGTGAGATGGCAGTGATCTGTAATGGTGAGCACCTTTTAGACCACTCAGCCACTGAGGGCCCAGAGTCAAAAGGGAGAGGTACAGTTATGGCAGCTCAAGAATGCTCAATTCACATCATCATCCAAAAAAATTATACACAAATCTGAATTAGGCACAAACAATAAGAAAACAGAAAATTAAATAAATTTATTGACTTTTAAAACAAATTATATTATTATCTCATAACATTTCCATGTAATAATCATACATGTCAACTCCAAGAGGTATATGCATAATTTTTGCTAATGTAAGTTTGCCTAAATAAATGTATTTAGAACTTACCAAGTGCATCTTGTGATGTTGTTTCAGACTTGTGGGTCGACTTATCAGCGGGTCGTGGACTTTTTATTATGTCTATTCAATTTAGTGGGGTCAGCTTATATGTGAATGAGCTATATGCGAGTACATACGGTAAGAAAAAAATCCAAGAAAAGATTTAAGAAATATCAGCAAATGAAAACTTTAATGAAATATGTAAACTAATTGTGCCTCCACAGCTGGAAAAGTTAATGATATGTCCAGCTTTCAAATAAGGTGGGCTCTACATAATTTAAAAGTATCTGAAACAATACAAACCAATTGCCCATTGACATGACTGTATATTTGATTCTGGATCAGATACAACCCAATTAGCCTGAATGATGGCTGATGTTTGGTAATCCACATCTGAATCTGAAATTGTAAGTGATTAAGAATAAAATCACAAAATTATACATTTTCAGTTGCCTCCACCCCATTCTGCACAACATGTTTATTCTTCATGGTCAAATCATAAAATCTCTGCCAATGCCAAAACGAACAAAATGTGAAGTAATTTTCTTGCAAGGTATAAAATAGTTGATTGCTAAAATGGTATTAAAAAAAATAGATAAATAAAAATGAGACAGAAGAAAAATAATTACCTGGATATTACAGCATACAACTGGCAGAAAACTGTCATAATGCTTTTTTTTACTATTTTTCCAATTGTTAAGCATTGTATATTCATAACCCAAACTTGTACAAACTATTTCTAACAATCATGTGTTATTTCTCTTTCTTCTTTATCAAGAAATATATTAATTGTATAGTCCCCATCAGAACAGATACTGTATTCCTCTGATGCATTTCATTTAGTCATGTATCTAAAAGTATACATCCCAATGTTATGATGGATTAAAACCTCTAAGCAGAAATTTATTTTGTTCATGAAACTATTTTTACTACCTTTCCCATCATTTACTGCATGAAACACAGGCGGAGTAAGGTCTATAATAATGGGATCCGAGTAGGAAACAGCCCTCAGCCCAGCAGCATTTGTGGCCACCACAGTGATATGAACCTTGGAGTTATGTGTCAGGTGTACAGAACTTGTAAATGCAAAGGTCTCTGTGCCAACACTCTGGAAATCCTGTAGCTGGGTGCCTCCCTCAGTGTTTCCTGCAGCCAGAAAACTTATGTATCAAAAAAATAGTACTGCTAATGAGCTGGGATAATACACCTTTCAACTGAAACTGACAAACTGCTAAACTATATTCAAACTCTAGCAAGGTGCTTCAGTGTCAATTCAAATTAAATTCTTTTAAACCAAAACCAAAAGCAAAAACAACAACAGCACTTGTTTTATATTAGACCTCAATAAAATTTATGTAAAGAGCTCAAAGATCATAAAAGACTTGTCATGAACTAACAAGAACCACCTTTTGTCTTCCTTTATGTATAACCAACAAGACAGTTACTCGTAAGCTTAAATTTCATTGCCAAATAATGCACAATTGGACTTGCTGACAATATACAGATTTTATGGATGATTATGTGGAACTCATGACAGTTAATAACCTTGTAAAGAGATGCTTCAGTAAGCTGTGATTGTGAATACTCACCTGATCAAATTATTGTTAGGAAATAAACTTTGCCATCTCTTGAATCTCACCTCCAACCCAAAATGTATAGATTTTTCTAAATCTGAATTATTGTGCAAAACCATTTTTTCTTCTTCCAGTCACTGTAACCATAACTATGTGTCCCTTTAACCCCAAAACTGAAAGAATATTTTCTTAACTAAAGTGAAGCTATCCACTAAGTTTGGTAACTGTAGATGTAGGGAAGCTGGAGTAATTGTGCTGATATGAAATAGGTGACAGACTGACAGACATCAAGACATTATACAATATCCTATGGCAATGAAATCTGTGAATGTGTGTGTGTGTGTGTGTGTGTTTACATGAATATGAAAACATCCCTTATGGCAAATTTGTTTATTTAAGGAATCTCTGTCTGAATTGTTGGAATTGACAGATAGAGACTCAATAGGTCAATTACACTATTATTTCATTTAAATGGGACAGAAAAATAAAATGTGTAATATAATAAAAGAGTTCTTTTAGGTCTACTTACCAATAGCCCACATGTAATCAATGATAGGACTCTCAGGATCATAGAAATCCCACTCTGCATGGATAGATGACCAGTCATAAAGAAATACTGTGTGAGCTGTCACATGACCTTGTGGACCTAAATCACCATTTTTTGCTAGAGCTACTGCCTGCATATGTAAATCATCCAAAGCAAACCCAGCATTCCCAGCGTAACTTCCTATCTCAAGAAAACTCTTCTCCTGATGCCCGGTAAAATAGAATGTATGTTTATGCCATGAAAACATGTCATTCATTCTGCCAGAACTGGATGTTTGTGGCCTGTTGTACAGAAGAAATACACGATAATCATTGCCAAATTTGATGTAGCCTTCATTACTGATAGTATCAGTACCCTCAAAAGGCAAGTGGCTAGTGTAAAATATAAACCTGTAGCTTGTGTCCACTGAGATGTTGACAATGTCTTGCAAAATGGACCCTTTTATGATGACAAATGAGTCTCCATCGCTGGCCAAGGAATCATTTGATGAAATGATGTATGCACAGCTGCTCAGGTTATAAAACCAATTCTGAATAATGTTACCACTACATGTCTTGTGAGTTTCAACATCTTTTAATGCTGTAGAAACATCAAAACTTTCAAAAGATGGGTTTAAAACAAGATTTTCTTCAAAAGCCATTTTCTGTTTTCTGATAGGTGGAGTTGCATCTATGACCACACCATTAGATTCTGATACATTTGAAGCATGTCCCGCCACATCAGTAGCTATGACCTTATGAACTAGACTGGTTCCTGAATGACACAAATAGTACAACAAACATGAGCAAAAATTAGTCTACATCTATTTAAATGTTAACAGATGTCCACAGAAAAAACTAAAAGAAGTTGGACAATATAAGGGTTGACGATCATAAAGAAAAGACAGAACAATTAAATAGTTTAAATGTATAATTTAATGGTTATATGAGGGAATGCAAAATGTTTACATATATGGAGTTCTGTCTCAACCTGAAAATTAAGTATGGAGTCCCAGAACACTAAATTCAAGATATATTACTAATTGTATTAGTTAGTATTAAACCTGCCCATTTTATTTGGAGACAATTTTGTCTACATACATGTATCTCTGTGCAGATGATACAACTGTTTGATACATCCAAAACTCATGAATTGTAAATTTGTCTACATGCAACCCTAATTCAACTGGAGCAATGGCATGGTACTGAATAGTTACAAAACTAAAATCTATCTATCTCTGAAATAAAAAGATGAATAAATCTTGATAATGATGAAATAAGTAGAAATTGGAAGGATACGAACTTCAAAATGGTCTGCCATGATTGAGAATTTGCTATTTTTGCAGATAATAATCTATTAAAGACAAAAATAATAATCAATGAAAGACAAAATGTATCAAATATATACTGGTAAGTGAAAAAAATCAATGCATGTGTATGGCATCTAAGTAAGATAAGATCGTATTTCTCAGAAATGCATAGAAACTATTATATAATTGTTGCAAACAAATTATTTAAACTACTGCAATATAATATGGGGCAGTCACATGAAAGAAACATAGCAAGCAGTTACATCTTTAAGAAAGTGCTCTCAAGCTAATATCAGACCAGTCAGAAAACCTGGTTGATCATTTAAAATTTTACCTTTTAAAGACTGAATTTATTTGGGAAAGCTTAGTTATTGTAAAAGATTTAAAAATATATAAGTGTTCTCTGAACTATTTGCAGTAAATTATTTCCAGTACAGACATTCTGGTAAAACTTTCCACCTGGCATCCAGGACAATCAAACAACAAATCCCCAAGACCAAATAAATAATTGCTCCCCAAAAGTTTCCAATACTCTTGAACATGCCTATGTACAGTAGAAATCAATAAATCTAGTAGCTTCAGAGAGGCAGTAATATATATATATATATATATATATATATATATGTGTGTGTGTGTGTGTGTGTGTGTGTGTGTGTGTGTGTGTGTGTGTGTGTGTGAATATGTGCATATATTGATATATGTGTTTGTGGTTAATGATGTGCGTTTGAGTGTGAAAGAAACTGATATTTGTATTCATGAAAGCTCCAAAGTATTTTTAAAGATGCTATCTATTGATCTCTAAGCAAGCAAACTACCTATGTGGCCTAAGTAAAAAATTCATAATGGCATAAAAACAGGACCCTTTTGTGCACATGGAATTGGAGTCTGTGCTTGTGGGAATCTGAACTAGTATTTGTGATTTTGTTTCACTAGCCCTGGGCCTATGTATGAAAAAATTTTCTTTGATCACTGACTATACACTAACTATAAAATTTGTATTTGATCTTTCTTTCCATTTGTGGGACAAGTTTAAATTATTTGTCATTTTTTAATCTGATGCATTACAAGGCTTTTGATGTCATAAAGTAAAGCAATCTACCTGTCTGAAGGATTTTTGTGGTCATCCTCTCTACTTTTGTGTTGAGATGAACATCTTGCAATGGTATTACATCACATCCAGTCAGGTTATCCTTACTTGTCACACACCAGGAGTACCTCATCACTCCCGATTCCAAATCTTCAAACCCATGCCACGTGGCGGCCAGCAAAGTTGATGAATTTTGGTATTCTGCATCACCAGGGCCTGCATATTTTAAAAGGTGTTGTAATCTGTTTCTTTCTATATTTTTACATGAAAGAATTGTCGAAAAAACCAAATGTCACCTGTCTGAATCATTCATACTAAACAGACAGTTTTCAAAGTCCCGTAACTATGGATGAAATTAATCACTAATAAGAAGCCATCAGTCTTCAAGGGTTATTTTTTGTTCTCACTTCTATGAGGATGGTGATAATATCAGATTTTACTGAAAGTGTTATGTGTCTGAATCATTTATGCTAAACAGCCAGTTTTCAAAGTCCCTTAACTCAAACTATGGATGAAATTAATCACCAATATGAAACTGTCAGTCTTCACAGGTTATTTTTCTCATTTCCAGGCGGATGGTGATAATAGCAGATTTTACTGTATGTTTCTGCCAATACTTGTCGAAATAAACATAGGGAATATGTGATGACATTAAATATCATCCCTCAAAAATGTCAAAATATTATCTAAAATTAAACATTTTTTTAAAAATTCATGGTTTAATTTAAGATACATCTCAGTTCTAATGCATATTTAAATGAAACATTCAGTGTTTGAAAAATGGCCCATGACCCCTATACATTTTTGCACAAGGGCTTAGAGCAAAAAATAAGTTTCATTACTATTGCTTAAGCTTCAATATATAATAAAACAAAATGATTCTGATGCAGGTCATTTCTGGAACTTCCTGTACAATAAACTGTCATTTGGTATACCATTAACATGCCGTTCTGGCTAAATTTAACTGTCACTTCAGTTGCTTTAATTCCTTTACATCAGATGTATGCATTACAAGATGACAGCATTTCTCTCTGCATTCCTCTACACATTTTAAGTAACAGCTGTAGCAAATGCCATTGAAATAGTAAAAATGCTTTTTTGTAAATGTTCCCTATATTAGGTTTTCAAGTATATATAAAAAGACCATGTAAAATGTAAACTTTTTGTATCGTGTGGTATTTATTCATTCTTTTTTAGCATACCAACAAACAGCATCAGAAACAAAACATTTCCTTTATGTGGCAAAATAAATTCTATGACATTTATAAAATGATCTACACAAATACTGGGATACTGACCAATAAAAAAGACTGGAAGACATATTTGACGACAAATTGAGATATATAATATCTTGAATCATGAGGTAATGCAGCAGTATTTTCTACAGTATTCATGGGTTGTAAAATCAGATGTCTACCAACAGCTCTACTCACCACTGCCATCTAATACGATACCAACAATGGGAGGTTTTGTATCGAGGCGAAATCCATCAGAGGCTATGGTTGTATGTAGTCCAGCATAGTTATATGCTAGAACATTGGTATAGTAAGTTACATCTGGTTCAAACTCGTATTCACTTAGATCATATTGGGTGATATTCGGATCAATGGAAGCATCAACTACATGAACATCGTGGCCTGAAATTATGAGAAAATGAGATGCAAATGTAATCAATATGTGCCATTGTCTTAATTTTAGTTCTTTCATACACCAACATCTTTGAAAAAGAACAATTTGTACAGAGTAGAAAGGAAGAGTAGAATCTGAGATAAACTCTACTCAAAAGCTTCAGAAATTTTGCATTCAACTATTCAAAGCTATCAGTCACATAACATACCTGTCAACTCTCATGCCGGGAGAAAAAAA
>JAECUM010046426.1:0-19958 GCA_016617855.1 Megalonaias nervosa
TTAGGATATAAGGTCACAGTGTACAGCAGTTGTAATTGGCAAAGAAGAAGAACAACCCTTAGATTATTTTTTATGTGATTGATCGTAACGAGTAAATATACAGGTTTTAGGTTTCAAGAACTTCCTACATAGTTATCTAACCATATAATGTTAATAATTTAGACGCATAATTGGTTATGTACACTTAGTTATCAGTTGGAGTTGCCACAACGTTTAAATTGTATGTCAGACGTTCAATATTAATACTTTCTTCTTTGTGGTTATTATAGAAGTCATGCCTGCCATTACTCTGTTCATGTACATTTCCAAATAATGCTATCATATGTATCAGGAATAAAAGCAGGTCTTAGTTCAGTCTTATTGTCGATGCCATGTATTTTTATTTTCAAAACTTAATGGGAATCATTGTCATAGCTAGCAACAAAATTTGTATTCTCTCTAGTTTGAATTATAGTTTATCGTTGCTAACATAGATTTCCTTTTCAGATTGCACTTCGATTGTAATATAGTTTTCCATTTGCATATGATAATTTAATATTCACTTCTGTTTATTGTGATTTTCTCTTTAAATTTATTTCCCTAGTATCGAAGGGGTTCTTCATTCGTAAGCTTTTAGGTACAATCCTCCCAGTTACCCTCGACACATTATTGTCTCTATTATACTCGATTAATATCATATACAATTTTACACATCATTATCTCTATCATACTTGATTAATATGATATTAAATTCTACACTTTATTGTCTCTGTTTTACTTGATTAATATCTTTCACAATCTTCACTTCTCTGTCTGTTATAATCGATTTATCATATTAAATTATACACATCATTGTCTCTATTTTACTCGATTAGTATCATATTAAATTTGACACATTATTGTTTCTATCATACTCGATTAATATCATTTACAATTCTACACATCATTGTCTCTATTTTAATCGATTAATATCATATAAAATTTTACACATTATTGTCACTATTATACTCGATTAATATCATTTAAAATTCTACACATCATTGTGTCCATTATACTGGATTAATATATTAAATTATACGCATCATTGTCTCTGTTATACTCGATTAATATCATATTAAATTCTACACATTATTGTCTCTATTTTACTCGCTTAATATCATATTAAACTTCACTTCATTCTCTATTATACTTGATTAATATTGTATTAAACTCCTCATGACTAATACCTTAACACCTGTTACCTTACTCTGAATATCGCAGTTACTGTTTAGCTTACTCATCGTAAAGGTCATTATATAATTGTGTTCTTAAAATTTAAAAACAAAACCCAAGTCAGAATTACACACAACCCACTTAGAGTTACCACAACCCAAGTCAGAATTACACACAAACCAGAGTTACATACAACCCAAGTCAGAGTTACACACAAACCAGTCAGAGTTACACACAACCCAAGTCTTACAAACAACCCACGTCAGAGTTACACACAACCCAAGTCAGAATTACACACAAATCAGAGTTACACACAACCGAGTCAGAGTTACACACAACCTAAGTCAGAGTTACACATAATCCAAGTCAGAATTACACACAACCCAGTCAGAGTTACACACAACCCAGTCAGAGTTACATACAACCCAGCAAAAGCTATAGACACAAGTATTTTCGTAGTTAATTCTACCACCCTTCAACCAGCAGCTACAATACCCATACCAGCTGAAAGTGTAGTCATGCTAATTTCTAATCAACGTGAAACCATATGGACTGCTTTGCTTAATCCTTTCTGACACCTCTTTTCCATCTCATAAACCAAATGATTCTTTATTATGTTGACTACTTCGGACCTGAAATTCATTGTTTTGAGATGTGCTTTATCGACCATTGGTATCTGTAAAATAAGCCTGTTTAAATATTTAAATGTTTGGTCTGGTAGGATTCTATATGCTACCAAGAGCCACATGTACAATCGCCAGCCGAGTTTGGAATAGTCAGTGTTATGTTTCAACAAATTTAAAGTTACAAGAAGAACTTATCGACATACCAAATTACCTCTCCGAAAGCACGTCGTAAAATGTTATTAGAACGGTGCATTTATTGCCATAGTATTCCACTACGGGTTTTGCCTTGCTTTACGATACTTTTCGCTTGGTTGCATCTTTTTGGGGATAATATTATGGTATTATGTTTGCACAGTAACTAATTTAACTCACGGTTCGTGACCTATTCTTTCTGTGTTTCTTGACATTGTCCGTTTGTTCTGAAAATATAACAAACTGTTATATTGATAGATAAAATATAACAAACTGTCATATTGATAGATAAAATATAACAAATTGTTATATTGATAGATAAAATATAACAGACTGTTATATTGATAGATAAAATATAACAAACTGTTATATTGATAGATAAAATATAACAAACTATTACATTGATAGGTAAAATATAACAAACTGTTATACTGATAGATATAATAACTAACCTAAACAATAATACCACCAACCACCACCTTTCAAGTAATACATACACTTGTTTGAGGTAACTCATTTTTATAAGGTAATTTTAAAAAGAGAGAGATATAAAGAAAACAAGTTAAGACATGTCATATGTGTAAAATAAGAAACCAAACTAAGACTGGTCCAATGTGTGACATAAGAAACGAAAATAAGACACGTCCAATGTGGAATATAAGAAACGAAACTAAGACCTGTCCGATGTGTAACGTAAGAAACGAAACTAACACATTAGAAACGAAACAAAGACCTGTCCGATGTGTAACATAAAAAACGAAACTAAGACATGTCAGATGTATAACATAGAATCGAAACTAAGACATGTCCGATGTGTAAAATAATAAAACCCTTAACCGATATTTTTGTATTGCAGATATTGTACCGATGAATATTGCATAGATTTGATATATAATAAAAAAGATTTCATTTCAATTAGAAAGGAAGCAAAAACACTACTAATACGAATATAACGCTACTAATACGAATATAATGCTACTAATAAGAACAAAACACTACTAATACGAGCATAACACTACTAATACGAATATAACACTACTGTTATGTTGTTCGTCCGTCGAGTCGACGAGGACCACTCTAGTCATCCGAGGGTTGGAGGGGCTGGTTCTGTTCTGTGCGTGCGCAGGTGGCTGATGAGGCCAATTCTTGCACGGAAGGTTCGTTTGCAGAAGGGACAAGGGATGAGTGGGACATCTCCAGGAGGGTTGATGACACGGGCTTTTCTGGCTTGCCTCCTCAGCTCTGCAGCTGCTGTCCTGCTAGATTCGCACAACTTGGAGCCTTTGTGCACGGAGGAACGGTAAGTGACTCGATCGCTTGCTGTTTGCTCCCAGGAATCAGGATTTATGTTGAACGCTTTCAATGCAGCTTTCAGATTATCTTTGAAGCGTTTCTTCTGACCTCCGTGGGATCGCTGTCCTTGCTGAAGCTCGCCATAAAAGAGTACCTTAGACAGCCGGTGGTCTGGCATGCGTACAACATATCCCGCCCAGCGTAGCTGGGACTGCAATCAAGGTGGTGTGGATGCTGGGGAGACCTGCTTGGGCGAATACCTCAGTGTCTGGAACCTTGTCCTGCCACTTGATGTTGAGGATTTTCCTGAGGCTTGTGGTGTGAAAGTGGTTCAGCTTCATGGCGTGGCGTTAGTACACCGTAAACGTTTCGCATGCGTAAAGTAGTGTGGAGAGCACAACTGCCCTGTAGACCTTTAGTTTGGTCTGGATGCTGATGCCTCTTCTATTCCAGACGTTGGCATACAGTCTGCCGAAAGTTGCGCTGGCCCTGGCAATGCAGAGGTTCACCTCGTCGTCAAATAGTGACGCTCTGTGACTGTGTTGCCAAGATAGGTGAAGCGGTTCACTACGTTGAGTTTTTGGAAGTTGATGGTTATGTTGGGATCTACATACGACTTTCCAGGGGCCGGCTGATGCAGGACTTCAGTCTTCTTGGTACTGATAACACTACTAATACGAGCATAACACTACTAATACAAACAAAACACTACTAATAAGAATGTAACACTACTAATACGAACAAAACACATCAAACAATGATGCCATAACGATGACTATTAGAAGCCAATCAACATAAGTAAGTATTTCAATCAAGCCAGATGATATTAAGATGTTAGGTGTTAGATGTAGTGAGTTTTATTGTAGGTGATTTTTTTAAAAAAAAACTTGATGGTGTAACTGACGTAATGTAAATACAAACCATTTTATTTCAAATGATTCTTTTGGTTTATAAGATAAAGAACAGGTTCGCATAAATCGGTAAGAGCAAGTTGAAAAGGGGCTAAAATGTCATCGAGAAAACGGCAATAGAAAACATGGATAAATAAGAAGTTTTTAAAGCTGCCATCCTTATTAGTGAGTAGATCATGTACATCAATTAGTTTGCTTTCTCTGATCGTCTACTAATTTCTTAGAACGAATGTGTATGAGTTGGATCATTTTGCTAAATTCCTAGCTTGAATAAAATACCCCACTTAAGTATCTAATATCACTTGACAATATATAATCGCATTTAAGTTTATTCAGGTTATCAGTTGGTTAAGATTTACTAATTAAGGTTGGTGCTGATAGGATGCCAACATGTAACAGTGATTTATAAAGTTTAGCTGGTCTTGCATTGACACGGATTTTGAATGCTTTTTCATATGCTTGTCTTCCACTTGTTCGACGTCTGTTTCAAATAAGACTTTATTCAGTAGGTAAGATTTTGAATGCTACATTTATTACACTAATTTCCAGTTCCTGCTGGCCAAAGTTAACATTGCAGCCAACTGTTTTTAAACAAATGAACAGTTCAAGAGAAATCATAGTACCTGTGTTTACAATAACCTACATTTCAGGGTAGGTTATATAGCCTCGGCTATGCAAAAGAAATAAAGTATAACCAACAGTAAAAGTAAGATATCCAGTAGAAGTCCCCAAGGAAATAAACATGCAAACAATTAACAGGTGTCTGAGGTAAATTTGACTGAAAAATTTGATTTTCTACTTCTGCTATACTTACTCCTTCACTTACTCTAAATATTGTTCCAACAACCCCTGCTACCCATATCTCATCTACTCCTGTAAATGAGCTAGATTTTAACGTAATAAAAAAGGTCTCATAAGGTACTCCCTGCTTTTTGTTGGTAGTGTAAAAAGCTGACTTTTGAATACGGCTGGAAACGAAGAATTTATCTGTAATTGATGATTTAGTTTCAGCTGCTTTTACGTTAGCTGAGTTTGCATTTGATTGTACAAATGGAGATGTAAATGCAGTAACAGAAAGTATTAGAAATCCATAACGTAGTCTGTAATGTAAATCAAGCCAGCTCTTGAACCCATCAACATCCATATAGATGCGTTATTATGCTTGTTTCATGTCCTATGTCTCTTGTCAAGTACAGATACAAGTATAATAATGGCACCATTTTTATCGTTATTTTCTACATACGTTTTCTTCTTCTTTTCCATTGTTTATACTTCGAAATTTTATTGGAAACTATCAGCTTCTGGAATTATATTTGTGCAACATTCGTATTCATGGCAGTGTACATTCCCACACCGTAGTCCAATTGAACGTTTAAATCTGGATTATACCGATGAAATCATGTGGAAAGGTTTTCCACCTGATTCGTAATCTTGCTATCTAAAATTAAGTTCTGATATAACTCTATACTGAATTTTGAAAAGTGAAAGAGAATGTGTAACACACACACACACACACACACACACACACACACACACACACACACACACACACACACACACATATATATATATATATATATATATATATATATATATATATATATATATACTATATATATATATATATATATATATATATATATATATATTGTCCTTTGAACTTGACCACTAGAATAGATAAGTCTGGCGTGATTATTTCTGTTTTTGAACTTGATCACCAGAATAGATAATTGTTGTTATCGACACTGCCTAGTTAATTTGTTTATCTCATGTTACACTGTTCTCTACCTCTGCTTGCAGAGTCATCAATGTGAAATCTTAAAATGCAGTAATAATACAGGTTTTCAATGAATGTAATTTTTTAAGGGTAGTAAATATTCATTTCCATAAATCTATGTGTAACTTCTCTAACGTCAAACAGAGTTATAGTACGAGGACGAGAGTGTTGGATTTATTCATATTTGTTATATCTGAGGTTCTTTATATAGCTGCCATTAAGTTTTTCACTTTAAATATGTTTAACTAAATACTTAATACATAGTAGGTAGATTATATTTTACAGCTTTGAAACTCTTTTGTCTAATTATGAATGTTTTTTATTTTTTATTGTAAAAATGAGGTGGAGATGGAATAGAAAATAAATAGTAATTGACTATGTTGTCTGTTTGAGGAATGAAAACGACACTCAGATATGTTTAATGTACTTATTTAAAAATTATAAATTTATAGCGTCGGACAGTATTTATTTACAGAATTAGTTTAAAATTTGCCAAAACAAATCATGGAACCATCTTCATTAATGAAATCATTAATATAGATGGTATCTTTCTGAAATCATAATTTTGTAAATACAGATGACTGTGTACGTGTGTGTGTGATATAGATTTTTAACGTAGCTTTAAAAATTTGTCCAGTCATATATCGCTATGATGTCTGCAGTGTTACAGTTTATAGTGATGTCTAGCACTGGGGCATCATGCCGCAGACATGCAGCATGATGTCCCACCCAGTCACATTATCCTGACACCAGGCCGACCAGTCCTAACACTAACCTCTTAATGGAGAGCGCCAAGTGAGGCTGTTAGTACCATTTTTTAAAGTCTTTGGAATGACTCGGCCGGGGTTAGAACCCGCGACCTTTCGCATCCGACGCGGACGCTCTAACTACTAGGCCACCGGAGCGGTCACAGATGACTGTAGAAACTTTCAGGTGAAATAACTTGAAATGAAAGTTAAAATGATAAGATATTGTCCAAAGACTTCTATCAAAGAACGTTTTGCTACTGAAACTTACAAATATTTTTGAGTTGGTACTGTACTATTACACCTGAACGTCAACTTGCAAGGCAATAATGTAATGCGCTGGAAAACAATTGTTTGATTCAGAAATAGCTCTCATTCAATTGCAGTATTAAACGGAGATAATTTTGTGTCTTTCTATTCAAGCTCTGTGCAGTTTAGGATAAGATTTCCCTTTTGTAAAATGTAAGCTTACTTTGAAACTCGATAATATGCAATCATTCCATCATGACGTCATCAAAATGACGTCATTTGTACCTAAGTATATCATGACGCTCTGAAATGTGGAAGAGATCGATTACAGAGGGTCTGTCACCCTGCTTCAATATTCATCACCATGACAAATGCAACCAAACTAGGGCCTTGGTGGAATACAAAACGAAATGAGTCGAAAACAAGGCGCCATGCAGTTTTGGGTAGCTAGCAGCGCATTGAGCGTTGAATTAAATAAAGTTATATTAAACTAATACTGAAATCAGAAGCATACTAGTTTACACCATTAAGGTGAAAAGTAACATTAAGCGACGAGATGAAAACGTATCCACATAGTCTAGACAATCCACAAGGACGCCGAATCTATACAGTATATTCTCCAGACAGATATCTGCAAATATGCAGTTTGGGCCGGCAGAGACTAAGACTGGACGTAATATGACGTGATTGCCATTTCTGTTGCTAATGGAATAATGACAATGAAAACTCCTTTTACAATTTTAATAACTGAAATTGCACCCCAATGATAAAGTCAGCAGATACGTAAGGGGCCTTGGGAAATAATTAGCGATTTACTACTTTCCGAATTTAGGTCGCACAGACTTTCAGTTACAAAATCTGATTTGTGTCAATATTTGTGTCATACTAAATGATTAATTGACCAATATTCACATTTCTTCATGAATTTTATGAGAGGAATTATAAATGTTTAATCTGTGCAACTGGATGAAATTTTAGAAACTATCTCAGCTATTTTCTTAATAAGAATTGGGAACGGCACATTTTCAAATACATTTCTGCGTAATGAGCCTAATTTAGGGATAGATATACAACAGAGTGGAGCGATTAGCACCACCCTATAGACCAATATCTATGTTATCGTGTCAAGCTTTTAAGAAATCAAATACTAAACGATTTCATCATCAATCATTATCAAGGAAAATGCTTGGACGATCCACGTATGAGGAGCGAAAACAAAATGACAAAGTCTGCAAACATTCGCTGAAGTAATGAATAAAATAACTTCATCTATCACGTATGCTGTTTTGACAAGAAAACACATTTGTTTGATGGTAACTCTTATTATCGAAGATATCCGAGATGATCCTACGTACTGTTGGAACCTATATAAATATGAAAATACGGAAATATGACATTTCTGGCAAACATTTAAAATCGTTTACTGCCACAATGTGCTAATTACAGAGTACATTGCAAATAACAGACAAGAGTATAATGTAAGAGAATATTGTTGGGTAAATTACTGGAATATTGCTATTTTATTTCAAATGGTATGATAAAATATTTGCTTTATTTTCTTGCAGTGGTGCATAACTTAAGAACTCCTTGTCTTAGTATGTATAACTAGCATAACAAAAGATGTTATTGGTCATTTTAGCACACAATAGTGAGATCTTTAGAAAATGGATTTTATTACCCACTCAGGCATTTGATCTGGTTGAAAACGTATACGTTTTATGAAATAAAATAAAATTGTACCAGATGATAATTACAAACTGTCTGGTGTTAGACCACGTTTATATTGCATACGTAAAAGCAAAATAAACATCATTCATTGCTGCAGCACTTAGGTACCATTAGGTACCATTAGGTGAAACAAAATTAGTCTTATGTAGAGTAATATAACCGATTATTCGGTACTAGCATAATTAGCATCAAGCGCAGGCTATTCGAACACTAACTGAATTATTAATATTGTTTTAATTAGCACATCTGTGCCTGGTATATGAAACATTACTGAGACCACTTTGGAATTACTTACTAAACAATAAATTAGAACGGCCCAAAAATAGGAATGGTTGTGGTTGCTCAGTTCTCCCTTTATATGCCCTTTCTATTACTATTAAATTTCACAAGATACCGTACGTGACAAATCTTACTACTCAATTTATCTCGAAAAGTGCCTTTTGATGTGACCTAGCCCAACCATTAGTGAGTTAATGAATTCTTATAGAACCGTCCAAATTAACCCAAAGTCGTCATTAAATCTTATTATTAAGATTATTATTAATAATTGTCAACAAATATGTAAGCAGCTATTTATAGATCTCAAGTAATCATGATTTTCTAATGACAACGTTTCGCCTCAACCTTCAAATGATCAAAAAAGCCTAACCAACCAATAATCAAATTTGACCTAGAAAAATTGAGAGATCCAAAAGTCGCAGAAGCCTTCCAAGCAGTGATTGGTGGTAAATTTGCACTTATGATAACCTTGGGCAACCAAGATACTGACCTAGAGTCCTTAATAACCATAATTAGCACAGCTGTGACTGGCACAGCCAGCAAGGTCATTGGCAAACATTGTCGAATAAAGAAACCTTGGGTCACAACAGATATCCTTGAACTATGTGAAAAAAGAAGAGACCGAAAAAGGGAAAAAGCGATCATGAGGGAACTAAAAATACAGAGCGATAAACAACATTATCAGGAAAAATATGAGAAAGGCAAAGGAGTTTTGGATAGAAAGACAATGATGTGGAATCGAAGACAGTAAGAGCAGAAACAACAGCAAGAAGGCATATCAACTGATGAAAGATCTAACAACCATGAAACAAAGGAAAACTACCACCATGTAAGACAACACAGGAAAATGCGTCATAGAAGATCAGGAGATCCTCAAACGGTGGACATAATACTGCTTAGAACTGTACAATGATAAGACCCAAGGAGATCCAAAAGCACTACACTACCCTCAGGCAGAAGAGATTGACGACAACCCCATTCTTTGCGTGAAAGTTGAGACTGCAGTTAGGTCGCTAAAGAAAGGACCGTTAGCTGTGTTGACAACATACCAGCAGATCATATTCAAGCAGGAGGGGAAAAGATAGTCACAGTCCTAACGACAATCTGCAGAAATATATGTCAGACAGGACAATGGCCCATCACATGGACTCAATTTTTGATCATCGCGCTCCCCAAGAAAGGAAACCTACAGCTATGCCAACACAGAACCATCAGTCTGATCAGCCAAGCAAGCAATGGCATGTTGAAGATAATTGTTGACAGACTAAAGCCTCAAGCGGAGAAAATTATTGCTGACGAGCAGACAGGCTTCCGAGTAGAAAGAGCATCACAGAACAAATCTTTTCAGACCCGTTTGCGAAATTACCTTCAATATCGGCAAAATCTCTACCGTGTCTTTATAGATTTCATGAAGGTCTTTGACAGGGGTATGAAATGTGGCATTATGGGCAACTATGAGGAAGTACAACATCAGCTCAAACCTAGTGATGGTTGTTGAGCATCTCTATGACAAAGCCATCAGTTCTGTCCTCATCAATAGCAGCAAAGGAGATCGGTTCCAAACAATAGTTGGAGCCAGACAGGGAATGTATACTGTCACCTGCACTCTTCAAAATTTTCCTGGAAGGGATCATGGTGGATGCCTTCGAAGACCACGAGGACACTGTCACCATCGGAGGAAGAACAATCACCATCCTTCGTTTCATCAATGTCGTGAGTGCAGCAATAAAGGTCAGTGGACATATGTTGGAAACAGTCACAAGCTTCAAGTACTTGGGATCAATTATCACAGATGATGGCTCCAAAACAGATCTACTTTGCAGGATTGCCCAGCCAACAGCAGCAATAACGAGGTTGAGAGCGATATGGAAAGACACCAACATTGCACTTGATTCCAAAATAAATCTGATGCGCACTTTAGTCTTGTCCATTTATCTGTATGCTTGTGCAACATGGACTCTCACATTGGATCTACAAAAAGGATTAAAACCTTCGAAGTGAGATGCTATCGCAAGATCTTATGCATCGCATACATTGAGCATGTAACCAACAGAGGTCCACAACAGGGAGCCATCAGACACTATGAAAGACCTCTTGACCACTGTGTCAAAACGCGAACTGAAAAGTGGTATAGTCATGTCTCAAAATCATCTGGACTGGCAAAAACAATCTTGATCTTGCAAGGCACAGTGAGAGGGTGCAGATGATGAGGCAGACAGAAAAAGAGGGGGGGGGAAGACAACATTAAAGAATGTACAGCCATGTGGTTTGGAGATTCCAAAAGGGCAGTAGAGAGCAGAGATAGATGGAGAGATTTGGTTGTGAAGTCATCTGTGGTACCACAACGACCTTTTGGGTTACTGTTACGAGTCTATGCTCTTAAAGTAAGTAACAAAAAAGAGTGAAGACAACAAGCATTATAAATTTAACAAATAAATTATTTCCCTAGAATACAAAGTGAAAAATGAGAAAAAGAACTTACGGTTTTGCGAATTAAATCCAAAAATTAATCCAAGAATGAAAAAAAAGAAGTCCTAGTAATAATAAGTCCTGAATGAAACTGAGTCCGAGTCCCGATGAAATCCGAAATTGAAGGCGATGACGTCTGTTGTGGTCAGCGAAGTGCTGCTGTGTCAACAGTCTCTTGTTGAATCACAGAATATATTATTCCAGTTTTGAATTCAAAATAAATTCCAAAGAATGTCGTATCCAAGAATTTTGTCAGAGCACTTTTGTATTTCTAGGAAAATTAATCATTTGAATCCAATAATTTGAAAAAAATAAAATTCAACCCAAACTGGTCACAACATAATACAACTTATCGTGTCAAGTGTTTTAAGCCCAACTGACAAACCTTTATCACAAAATCAGTTATACGACTAATTAAGACGTAAAACAGATTCCCAGATGAGGGTCAAAAGTTCATTCTTCTGGAAGAAATAGAAGTTTGTTACCAATTGATATATGATACTTGTCATGTAGTCCAGGTATGACCTTGACTCAACTTAATTATTCTTACTCTGAAAAAAATTAAAAGAAATAAATAAAAAAAAGGTTTTTTTTACCAAACTGTCACTGATTTTGAAACGAGGTCAACAATTAGATACAATGTTTCTGTTATTAGTTGCTTAAATCAATGAAATAAAAAATAAGAAAGAGTCAATCAGGTCAAACAGAACTGAAGTCAACTTTTTTTGGACAATGTCAAATCCAGTAAACAATGTTACATTACAATAGCCTGTAATGGAGTTAAAAAATTTGAAACTAACAAACAAACAATTAACTTAAATATACATAACAGTTACGGAATTGACGACGACGACGACGACGACGACGACGACGACGACGATGATGATGATGATGATGATGATGATGATGAACTAGTTTTATGCTCTTCTGTGGCCCTAGTCACGTATAAAAAATCTAACTGAAGATGGTCTGTACAATTTACAGCCATGAAATTTTTTGTGTGCAAATATTAGATAAAAATCATATACCAGGAATTACAAAAATATACCTATACATAACATGTATGCAATGAGAATCATACCTGCTGGGTAATACGTCTTTTTGCAAGACTAATAGATTAGCAGATGATGGGATATCAAGGTTAAATCACATTTTTAGATCATAACAATCTGCATCAAGAAGCATAGGTTCAAATCATAACTTGACCTGGTTTGACAGTTTTGAACAATCTTGTATTGCTAATGTTAATGTCGAGGGCAAATTTACGAGACAGATAACAAGATCATGGCTAAATTCCAATAATACATACTTGATTCAAAAGTAAATTTTGTCTATCCTGTTGGTGGTAACGGTATATTTTTATTGCAGGGTGACATGATAATGAAAGTGGGTAGTATCGTATATACCATAAAACAGACATTCAGTGACTAGCTGAAACGTGCATCATTTTGTTAACAACGCAAATAACAAACCTACTAACAAATATGAGGGCAAATATCAAACTTACTAACAAATGCCATGACAAAAATTAAACGTACTAACAAATGCCAAGACAAGTATCAAACGTACTAACAAATGCCAAGACAAGTATCAAACGTACTAACAAATGCCAGGACAAGTATTAAACGTACTAACAATTGCCAAAACAAGTATCAAACGTATTAACAAAAGCCAAGACAAGTATCAAACGTACTAACAAATGCCAGAACAAGTAACAAAAAGAATTCAGCAAAAATTAACCAATGTGTATGGCACTCTTGAACACCACCCTACCACTCTAATAATTCCATGTCATGGTGATGCTGAGCTTCTGGTTAAACCAAAACAAATAATCAGCAATGTTGATCATGTTATAAATCTTGCAACTGTAGTAGGCAGTAGGGTATTGAAGTAGTGGACCTCATCTACCACAAGTTACAGCATTTCGTTAAAACAAAAAAATGTATCAAGACAGCCCAGGTGTTGATAGTATAGCTTTTAGCAGATATTGCGACACTATCTTCTGAATGACATCAACAGTCTTTCACCCAGAATAAAGTTCATTATTATCATTTATTAATCTTATCTATGTTGAAATTAGAAATATTTTTGCAATGTTCTAATATTGTCAATCAATTCTGACCTCACAATTTCAACTTTGTCTGGTTTTATTTTACAGCAAATATGCACGAGCATCTGTTCCACGACCATTTGTATTCTATTCGCCATGCTTGAAGCCTGCAATTAAAATAGCTTCTTCGAATTATCTTCTTGTTTGTAATTTGGAATTTAGTGGTGGTTATTTTTGATCTTCCAAAATTTGTTTTATTTATCATCAAGTTAACAATATAATCTCTATACTTCATCAAAGAAGCACATTTATTTTCTTTTCATCTCTTTTTCTGTAGGTACATTTTAATAGTTGATTTTGTTTATCAATAGAAAGTTTGATTGGATGTATAGATTGCGTTCGCTATTTATTGAAACTATCTCAAAATTTATATATTAGGGTGGAAGTATGATCTCTGCCTTCGGAATGCCTCTCAACTGAAGTAGCTGAGAAAATTTCCTCCATCGTTTTGACTGATTCTAATGTTAAATACATTACCGTATCTCCCATGGATTTAATTCAGTCATACTATCTCTGTTCATGTGTCTTGAATATTATCCTACAATATCTTCGCTTACGCGATAATTAGAAGTCTGAGTAGTTACATAGATATGATTTTGTTTCTTGTTTGCTTAAACAGTGTACAGAGTACCTCTTGAAACTCACTAATAAGATATGCCGTACCATCATTGTTCTGATTGGACTTGCGCACCTACCATGACATCTTCGTATGCAAAATTATTCATTTCTTTCAGTTTAAATTTTCAGCCCTGATCGGTTCATTAAACATCTAAGAAATATAAAACTCTTTTGTAGAAATGGAATTGGACCCAACCCCAAGTGACGTTGCCCCATCTATACGAGTGTTCAGGCTTGGCAATTTATCAAGTCCAAAATTATCCACATGTTATCAAACACTGAAACAATACAAGCAGGAACAGGAATATTACAAGATGAAAGATAGACGCTAATAACGTGGTTAAAAAGACTTAGGACTAAAGGAAGAGGAACAAATATTTTTCTACAGTAACTAAAAGTCCTAAATTATTGTCACATGTTGTATAATGTATATTGTGATATTGTGGAATAACGGATTTCTTTACAATGAAAACTTTATTTGCATTGATTCATATTTTGATGTTAATTTCAATGAGCCAACACAAAGTAATTATGAAATATAAAGGTCTAGATACGTGACAAAAAACATGGTGTCGCAAAATGCAAGCAGAGTTGAGTATCGTATCTGAAAGAGAATAAGTACTGGTAGCTTTGTTGCTGTTACAATAGTTTCTATTACAGGAATGGATGCTCAGCAGGCAGAAAGAGGAAACTAGATTAGACGTCATTACTGTTCATTGTATTTTTAACGATGAAGATAATTATGAACGATTCTACGTTTTCCATGTGATCTCCTACATCTGTACTCCAAGGCAACTAAATATCTTTAAAACTGTTGTCGCATAATATCATGCATCTTATATTTGTTCAGTGGAAAATGTTGTTGTTGTTGTTGCTGTAGGATTTAACGCCATTTTTCAGCACACGATAGGCTATACATGGCGGCCAGTATTAATGGTGGAGGAAGAAACCGGGAAATCCACGGAAAGAACCACCGACCCACGAGAAGCTACTGGCAAGCTTCCTCACATATCCACATTCGCCGAATCTTCGACTCGAACCCACGCAGACAGAGGTGAGATGGCAGTGATCCGTAACGGAGAGCGCTTTAGACCACTCGGCCACTCGGGGCCCCAGTGGAAAATCTTCTTATTTGATTAGGATCAGAGGTATCAAAGGACACACGTGGAATAGCGTGATATATATATATATATATATATATATATATATATATATATATATATATATATATATATATATATATATATACTTACTATACTATATATATATATATATATATATATATATATATATATACAGTTCATCATCTCTTACACCTTCCTAATTGGCACATTTTAGTTATTAAAGGTGGAAGTACACAAAGTCGATGTCGTGTCTGATTTGATGTTTTGTCTCAATGTTTGTAATTTAGGTTTCCATTCAGTTGTGATATTCTGCACTCATATCTGCCGGCACCGTTGCACGCAGCTTTTCTTTTGCCACAAGGATTCCAAACTCAGTCATGGACATTAAGGAGGTTGATCATTCCATTTTCAATTAGCATATTCACACATGGACTTTTACCAGAAAAAAACAGGAAGACTGAGCCAGAAAACTCCTGCGAAGACAAGGTGTGTTAAACACACAATTAAATATAGAAAGATACCCGTTT
Source organism: Megalonaias nervosa (assembly GCA_016617855.1). Lineage (NCBI taxonomy): Eukaryota > Metazoa > Mollusca > Bivalvia > Unionida > Unionidae > Megalonaias > Megalonaias nervosa. Next base: position 15,841 of record JAECUM010046426.1, read on the forward strand.
TGGGTATAAATAGAGAGCTAGCGAGCTATGCAAAAATCATCTTCAGCACAATTTATCATGCAACATAGGTCAAGCGGTCATGTTCGTGTTGTTGAATGCAATATGCATTTTTAAAAACTAGTGAAATTTTAATTTGTTTAAAAATCAATAATAGATATTAAAGAAATGTTCAGGCTGATCATTCCAGTTTATTTAACCAGTTCACAATCGACTACCTGATGGAATCTGCTGCGACTCTTTCTTCATAAACTAAGTAACAGAAAGAAGCAAAACCGTCACCTATCCAATTCAAGGCGAAATGACCTGACCCCAACAACCAATGAGAAATTACTCCAAACGTGTCAACAGGTTTATTATTAGAACTCGACAACATCTATTTATAGACCCTATGCAATCTACATACAATATAATATCTTAAAATGGAATCTATACCCGTTTACAAAATTAGCAATACAATATCGTTTTTTTAGATAATCACTACAATTTAAAAGTCATAAACAAACGTTACACATAATATAGACACATTCATGAACCAAGAGATACAAAAAGTATAGATACACATAACACCATATAACTCTTACTAGCAAATGTGTTACTCAAAAAACGAACAGTACAAAACCAGAGAGCTTTATAACAGTAGTCTTGCTCCTTGAGAAGGACATCTCTTGTCTCATTCACTTGATAACATAAATGGTAAACTTTCCATTTCACAAGGTCATTCGTGAATGAAATGTATTTCGGGTAATTTCTTGGTACTGTTATATTCATTTGTATATGTTTATTTAGCAACTCCTTGAAGAAAAAGTGCAAAATGTAGCCTGGAAAATTATGAATGAAGAGTGGAATGAATTTTGGATATCCGAATTTCAGACTGAATTAGTTGCGTGCAGAGCCTATATATAGTCAGGTCAAGTAGTCATGATTTGTTCTGAAAACATTTTCTTAGATGAACTGAAATTATTTGTCTTCCAAAATAATAGGTTTGGCATTTTCTTATCTCATTTGGTATTACGCTATTTTGCTAGCCATTTACAAGCACTTGTAAAGCACTTGAATGCAGTCAGCAGGTCTGTAAATGTCTGGTTTGTCACAGTCATGATTGTTTGGGAGGTACATGGAAAAACCTCATGGAATATGTTTTATTTTTGTTTGCATTTTCCAATTTCGTTGTTGCTCCTCTAGAACGATACACGTTTAATAAATCTAGTTGGCAATTACACAAATTTTAAACTTTAAGTTCATCATGATGGTTTCTAACTTGGACAACTGGCCCCTCTTTGGCATTTTATCCATAGAGCTGTGTACACGGAGCATTTAACTAGAATGACAGAAATCTAGACTATTCTTCTTTCATTCCAAAATAATGTCATTTACTATCTATGTATGTTTGAAGATCGTTTGGAGGAAGTATGGTCAACATTTCAACGTGTTGATCTTTTCCTATTTTCTTACTCTAAGTGGTTTCCAGTATTTGTTCTTATGTTTTAGTTCGCAGTTGTGCTTGTTCATTATTTTTTATTTCTTTTTAGTTAGAAGCCGGATGAATCCAGCTTTGACACTTTTGTCACACCTGCCTCGAAGTCAAAAAATTTATCATCGAAATCATTGATTTGTTTAATATGCAACATTCCAATATACAGTTTAATTACAGATACGTTTTTGAAAAAAATTTAAAATTGTGCAGTGTTTCATTATGTTTTGTACGTACTATGTCATCATGCGTTAAATGGACTGCACCAACATGTTTTGCCGTTTATTGTGCTAAAAGTGGCACAAAAGTGAACACCATTATGGCCTATGGACTAGTTGGTATATGTGTTTACAAGGTGATACGGAAGTGATCCCAGCAGTAATCACAATCAACCAATTTGCATGTTAGTTAACACCTTTTCAAAAGTTCAATGAGTTCGCTAATTTCCTGCACTAGATGGTACGTTTGGTTTATGCGGTAATACTGATATTTTCAGCAATTACTGCACCAGATTACAATGTTTGGTTCATGCAGTTCAAAGCTTGAAATGTTAGGAAAATGCTTTGTAACTTTACCGCTGCCAATTTTGTTTTATTTTGTTTTGAACCGATCCCGTGTAACTAATTTGTTTTAACTCAATAATAAAGAAGTGTTCTTGCAACCTATCACAAGTTATTGAGAAATACCGCAGGAATTAGTTTCATTATTATACAATTTACAAGTGCCCAGACAGTCTGATTCACGTAAGGGCAGATAACCCATGTTTTGTAAAGTTCTTAATTGTTTACCACATTAATAAATGTCACAGATCTTATCGCTTGTATATTACTTGTATGGTATACCCCAACAACATTATGTTGTCATATAGTTGAATAATTATCTTCACAATCCGTATCTAAATGAACAATAACAATAGTAATGGATGCCTAGACTGAAAATTAGAATCAATGAGATGTATTTGATAGCATACAAATATCAATAGTTGCTGATAATAATACATGTATCTTCCTGTCGATCTATGTGGAGTGATGGAGAATTTGTCAAGAATACTAAAGAAATCTTAACATTAAAATCAGGTGAACCATCGAAAATTGGAAATCACTTCAATCTGAGATTCTTTCCTATTAGATAAAGGCTTTATTTTCTCTCTGACTTTCCCTATAACTAACTGATGTCAAAGCAGCCATTTAATCAAAACCAAGGTACTTAATCGCACCATGCCCAGATTCACATAGAGCATAGGGGCATTAGGCCAAATAATATTTATGATGATGTTCACCTAGGCTGAGAGAGAGAGAGAGAGAGAGAGAGAGAGAGAGAGAGAGAGAGAGAGAAGCCCATTCCCAACGGAAACACAAATAAAGATGTTCTACGACTTAACAGGTGACTTCGTACAAAGATAAACTTGAAACCTGATATGTGTAGATAACCACCGGTCTGCAGCTGGAATATATGGTATCGTATCAAGCAAACAATTGGAACGTATGGAAACTTACCGTACCAAGTAAACAATTGGAATTTATGGTACTCATCGTAACAAGCAAATAACTGGAATGTAAAGTAATTCGTCGTATCAAGTAAACAAATGGAATGTATGGTAACTTATCAAGTAACTTAACAATTGGAATGTGTGGTACTAATCGTATCAAGTAAACAAATGGAATGTATGGTAACTTATCAAGTAAACAATGGATATACATAAATGACGCACGCTTTATAGATACCTTCGTGGTTACATAGCAGTATGATGACCCAAACACACAACTAATCATTCGGAAGAGTTGACATCGGTACAAATCTACGGAAAGTCTGAAGGTCATATTAACAAGGCCAAAAATGTCTGAATGACCATCTGGTACGCGCCAATGTTACATAGGACAGGACCGAAACGCACACATACACAATTGCAATACTAACGCTTCCTATTCTACAATCTAATGACAGAGACCAATTGTACAGAAGGCGGTAGTCTGCAGAATTTAGTTTTACTAACAGAAGTTAGGATATGGTACCAAATATGTAATCTGTATTCTGATATGTCAAATTTGTTCGCTCGACCTGTGACTTCAGAAAACGAACGAATACACCCAAGATTAACATTTGCAATAAAAATCATAGCAAAGATCGCCAACCACCAGAGATCAAACGACCACTGAGCACAGTCACTCAGGGTGAAACCTCTTGAGTCTAACATGTGGTGGACTATTATAGAACACATACTTACGTTACAATGCTGGATTCGGCAACTGACAAAGTATGGTGATTCTGGACCAAAAGAAAACAGATATAACTTTTTTAACGCAATTTGGCCAAAATTTAACTCAGGCATTAGTTTATGACCTGTGCACAAATATTTGCGACCATGTATACCGATGTTAATACTCATTAACTCTTTAGATGATATTATTATTATTATTATTATTATTATTATTATTATTATTATTATTATCATCATTATTATTATCTTTATCTTTATTATTATTATTATTATTATTATTATTATTATTATTATTATTTTCTGTTAAATATCAATCTACAGCGTTCTTATAACACATTTTCCACACTACCATTTCTACGTATAAATTGTACCAGGATATAATGTTTTGTATGTTTATTTTCTGTTCTTAGATGTCTTATATATATATAT
>JAECUM010046428.1:0-11418 GCA_016617855.1 Megalonaias nervosa
GAGCAAACAATGGGAGAAATTCTCCGAAGCCGTTTCCACATTCAATGAAGCAAAACACATAGCTGAGAAATAAAAGCGCACCAAAGCGTTTGATGTTGTTGGATAAAACGTACAAAGTCTGGTCGTGTTTGAGTTGGTGCAATACTCAGTGATGGACCATTTTAGTTCTTTTGGGCAAAGTCCGACTGAGAGAAATTCTATCCAGGCTTGCAAATTAAGTTTATAAAGATTCTAGGAAGAACAAGACTATTTATTTTCAAAATCCTGATTTACGCTTTTGAATTACCATACAAAAATAGTGTACTTCCTTTGAGGGACTGCATGTAATTCCAACCTATCATCTAGATCAGGGGTCTCAAACTCAAACTACCCTGAGGGCTGCATGAGGGCATTTTCAATGGCCCAAGGGCCGCACCACCTTTGTAATCTCTCATGACACCATGTGACGCCAATCATTTTGCGGGCCACAGGATATGGCTTGGCGGGACGCATGCGGTCCACGGGCCGCGTGTTTGTGACCCCTGATCTAGATGATCCGCCTTACTCCATTATCCAAGTACCCCTGTATGCACAGGAGGGGATAAAACAACGGCGACTGAAAACAAACAACAAGCAAAACAAATTGAAAACGTCGCGCGTATATAGAACGTTCAATAGCATATGCGTCGTAATAAATAAACGTCGTCACTGTCGAGGAAAAAGACACAGAAGACGATCAAATAAAATCTATGATTGAAGCAATTGCTGTTTCTGATCCTGGTAAAGTAAAAATGATATTACCAAACTTTATTGTCGAATAACCAATTTTATAATGATTTTTATAAGAGTAAGCCTACCGTGCATTAACTTAAACAATTTGCGCAAGACCATGGGTTAAGACTACTGAAGTGTTGAAAAAAAGCCTATGTACTTGCAAAATTAGGACTTAATCAGGATGAAATGCGTCGGACCGTGAACCAGCTTCGTACAATGGCAGCATAGTTGAGTATCAAAATTCCTTCACGGGCCACTGGGGACAACTTGCACATGCGGTCTTTGACGAAAAAAATAAGGCGTCGCATTGCAACTATTATTGCTGCTGCGGCTGTCGCGTATCGTCCCAGATTTCAAGTTGCACAATTGTTTAGTGATTTCGAATATTACCGGCAATCATCCCACTCGCAGGCTTCACTCGAATATGTGTCCGGGAATCATATTAATGTTGCAGCACGCGGCCGGGTCCGCCTTTAAAGAAGCTGTCATCCAGGTTTCATCTATACTGATAAATAAGGTTCGATCATGAGCACTCAGAAATTTAAAGTTATTGAATTTTTAATATCATTGTATTTGCATAGGTTTACTATGGGAACTGAATTAGTACCGTAAGTTCATAAGTCTGACATTGCCTTTAATGTATATGTTTGGGACAGCGGTCTTTATTCGCGTCAACTATCCCCACAGGCACAAAACATAGATTCATGCAGGCAGTTTCGAGTTGATCTGTTCTTGTTGGATGGTCCAGAGGCTCTGCACTGTTACGTGTGGATATAAGATCTTTCCCGAAGGGTTCACCGACAGAGTAAAGACTATGGGAGAAAGTTTCTGTGTAGAAGTTGCAGGCATGTATTCATCGAGCAAGAGTTGCGTGATGACTATGACCTTTACGGCGGAGAAGTCAGAGAGAAGCCGCAGAGTACTTTCATACCTGATCCTGTCAAGCACATTCTAAAATTCACCGCGGTACAACGAAAGGTGAACGTTCTATATATCATTTGCGCGGATTTTGAGTGCTTGAACGTTTCTATGGAAGTCTCCAACGTCGATAAAGACCAAATGTTATCTGGGGTGGCACAAGTTGCTGAACAAATCCTCTGCAGGGTTTATTACACTGCAACGGAGCAACCGAGCCGCCAATGTTGTAAGGAGGCAAAATGACTTGGTTAAGATGTTTATTAAATCGTTCAAAGTTACAGTGGAATGGATTCAGGTACCACCTTCCTCACTCGTTGACATGGTTATGACCCGCTCTGACATTCATCACTTTCTGAGAAGATGCATTGCTGGATCGCCAACGAAGCTGTCGGCTCCACCGATGAGAAAGTTCGCGATCACAACCGCAGAGGAGCAGCACACAGTGCATGCAATTTACAGCTGTACATATACCCATCATGAATACGATTTCCGGTTGTGCTTTATAACCTGCGCGGGTATCATCATGGTCACCTGAACGTACAGTCACTCGAAACAGAATCGAACGAGGGAATAAGTGGCATCCCCAACAACGTAAAAAACTACATGACGTTTGGGCTGGGTAACCTGCAGTTCATTGACTCGCTGCAGTCTCTCAGTTACAGCCTATATAAACCCGTCAACATCCTTGCCGCGGCGGAAAGCTCAGCTTCCAGCGACGATTGTTTTACGATCACTCGTAGATACTCGCGGCGCACCTATAAAATCCTTAATAATCCCCGACTTGCACACATTCGTTTTTCCCTTGTGGAACAGGTAGGGCACGCGTTAGACCTCCGTGGGAAGACTTTGACGATACAACTGTTCATTAGAGATAGACCTAATGTTTAATAAAATGACAGTCGTACGAGTACCTGTAAAATCCATTTGTGTTGTCAACTCGAGAAAACCCGTTACACGCGGAATAATATGGAAATGGCCTCGGCGATTATGTCTGGAGATTATTCAATGGACCTGCAAGATTCTCGCGTCCTTGACCTCGCGCGCTGCACCTATCGTTAAGCTAATTGCAATACAAGTCGTTGACTTCGTTAATAGCACTGCTGCGGATCAAATTAAAACTAACTTGTATTGCAGGTGGTTAAATAAATTCGAGATAGATTACGACGATTCGTGCCTTCACAACCGAAGACGGTTACACTTCCATTGATAGTAACAAGGCCAGCCCAGGTCGGTAAAATCATCAGTGAAGCCGCTCAGTGTCTGGCACGAGTAAATACAGATTTGAAGATTGCAAATCTGGCAATGGGAAGCCGCTTACGATTACGCTAAAGGTATTAGACGAAACCGATATTGTGTAAAGTTCCACCGTGGCAAATTTCAAAGATGGACCCCATCCGGGGTTTGACATGGACGCACCTGTGTTGCTAAACCAAAGCGTCTGAGATTTTTAGTATTATTCATACCCGTCTAGGGTCCCTAATCAACGTCACCGAAAAGAATTACAACTGCAGGATACATCTTGGTACTTTCTCTTGTGTGAGGCCTTCTTGGAAATTGATGGATAACTTATACAAACTAACGGTAACGATTACGCTGACGTTACCAAGGATGGATTTGTCAATAATGGCATCCTGGTGTTGGAAAATGTCGATGTTGCCACAACGATTTTAGATCCGCCACATACACTGATGATTACGCGAAATCCACTGACCCAGTTATGATACTTGTTAAGTGTACAGCTGACCATGCAGATCATGTATAGCACATTATTGCAAATGTCAGAATCGCGTTTATAATCGTTTATGGAATCCGGAGGTATGTCAACCATGTCGTATCTTGCGCTCACCACAGACTGGGTAGAAAACAAAATTATAACTATTTATCAAGGTGTCAGGGCACCAGTAAACGTGTTTTTGTGGCGTTTCAAAGAAGAGGTACGTACAGACCAATAGTGCGCTGGTATTTAAAAGTTTAGGAGTCTCTGAAGTTTTGATTTATCCGCGATGACAATATCAATCAAACATTTCCAATGCGTCTTCGTGTTGGATGAACCTGCGTTGATGATATCCCGAGCGTGGGAAATGGGCATCGTCAAAATGGACTCGTCAACATGACATGAAATTCATACGCGGTGACGATCCAAATAAAGTTGTTCAAATCTGAATACTGTTCCTACATGATCGAGACAATGGGAGCACATATGTGGAATGGACTCATAAATAAGCAATTTTCTGCTGCCGGTCCGTGTAATGGCTCAGCAACGTAGTTATACTTCGATGTTAAACTTACAAAGTATTCGTTTTGAAGTTAATTGCCTTCACCATTTTCGACCTATGTACAACGCACCGCTTTTGAATGCTATTGGTTAGTTGGCATTACATACTCAGGGGGACAGCTCATGAAATTCAATAGATGTCGCTAGGACAAAGCACTGAAATATCTGATCAATCCGACAAAGTGTAGGTAGGGTTAACACATCGGAACCTTGGATAGAGAAGATGTGGTTACCAGTGAAGCTGAGAAAAAGCTACATCTTAGACATAAAAAGTGATCTACTCATTTTTTATAAACCTAAACCTGACATCTTAAAGGCGCCTGAGTCTGGATAGTATTTATTCCATTTATCAGAAGTAATGTCAATGTTGATCCCAAGCGTGTTAGACAAGTGTTAACGCATAACGCGTTAAACAACCAAAATAATGTTGACAGGATTACATCAATGAATATTTATTTATTTATAAATTATCGCTGCAGCGCAAAGCAGTCCCAATGCAATTTGCAACCTGTACTCGATGGCCGTCGAAGATAAAACTATTACTACGTCGGAATTCGAGACAGTGTTGGCGGAAATGGAAAACCTCCGACGACAGATACGGAACAGAGGCGCTAACGCCCTCAAGGCAGAACTAAATAGGCAAATGATTTGCATACAGTAAAATTCTAATTAACGGTAGCAAAGACGCGGACCCTTGTGGTCGATGAGCAGACGTGCACGCGAGATTTCGTAGAGGTTACGTTTGAAAACCGCACGGGTTTAGTTTTTTTTTTTGCTAAACCACTTACGCGCGAATCTGGATCCGTGTTTGTGTGCCATTGGAACTACCCAAAAAATTTAATTGCTTCTTTAAGTGGCAGAAGATTAAATATTTTTACCGATGTGTAATTACAGTACCGTATTTAGGTACTTCTATTAGTTAAAATGAATTAAAATGTATAGTTTCTGCTGTCTATTGCAAGTCATAAACATTTTATAGTTATAGGCATCATCATTTTGGACCGTCCGATGAATACATTCCATAAAATAATTGCTCCCCAAAATGGCTTTTATGTTTGAATTCGTACAACAGGAAATCTTGTATAATCCTATTTGCTGGAGTTACAAGGCGGAACAATTTGAGAACACTGTATGGTTGAAAAGTGTTCCTGAAAGAAGAGTCATGCCACATGATGAGAATGTTCAGAACACTATTTGGCAGAAAGTGTTCCTGAAAGTAGAGTCAGGCCATATTGATGAGCTACAAATGAGGGATATTTTACGATAATAAACAAAAGCAAGAAATACATTAAACTTTGTAATTCTCAGTTTTATTTTAGGTCACTTGAATACTTCTGATGTCAATTTTGTTCTATATATTATAATCATTGTGTCTTTTCATCGTGAACTCCTTACGTAATTCGTGATCTAATGTATTAAGAGTCACGATTTACATTCTTTTTACAACCCTAATTTCGGTGCGTGCTCGCCTCACTAGTTAATCATAGTAGTACACAGTTTTGACTGTTCGTAAACAAACTTGATTATTGACAGTGGCATCACTAGGGTTAGTGTCACCCAGTACGGAAACTCAAGGTGTCAACCCCATGCACCTCCTTCCTGTACAAAAATTCAAACATTTTATAGACAGTCACGTGCGGTAACTCATGGTGTCATCCTCATGGACCTCCTTCCCGCACAAAAATTCAAAAATTTTATAGACAGCTATGTTCGGTAGCTCATTGTGTCACCCTCATGGACCTCCTTCCTGCACAAAAATTCAACAATTTTATAGACAGTCATTTTGGTGTCACTTTCTCTGATGGTGTCGTTCGGTGCGGTGCGCAGCCTCCCCCCCCCCCCCGCACCCCCCTAGTGACGCCACTGATTATTGTGAACAGTAGTGTCAGAAGTTTCCTCTAATAAATTCTTACTTCATCTTGTTCGACTTTGTAGAAGTTATTATTCGCTAAATACTGGTCTCCTATATTCAGCTACTCCAAGCGTGTACTGTATATGGGTGATCGGTCGCGTGAGGTGTTCATGCATAAACAAGAAGTTAGCATGGAAAAAAATACGGGCTTTTTTTTCAACACCACCCATCCTGTTTCGTTTTTGACTGCCATGCAGCAGTAGGTTAAAACACTATCTAGAAATGTTACCATTACAAATCCACATGTGTTTAAAATGTCCGATGTTCTTGTACTGTTTTGGTATGTGAAGTAAAAATAATCTGAATAATTAATATCAATTTGTCTTTGGTAAAGCAAATATAGAATACAAAGTCTGTATCTAAAGTATGGACAAAATAGGTGGTAGAAATCGCCCCAAAAGGCTCACGCAGGGGTTTTGTTTCTTGACACATTCATTGCGTATTAGAAGACATCGATAACACATGTTATAGACCTCTCTAGTTTAAGTTATAGGCAATGTATGCACTTGTAAATACAAACAATAAATTCTTTTCCTTTTTTCTTTTCTGACATCTGTACTTAAAATCTTTACTCATCTAAAATTATCTCTTGATTTTGATAGATTTAAAAAAAATTATGGTTCAAAATCATTTTATATTAAAATTTGAAAAAGTAAACAAAAATCGTTTGAATTGTCGAGGTGATGCAGTAAGATCAATATCAACCTCCAAAAACATTGTTTACATCGTTGACCGAATTATTTCACCTGAATGACCTTCACAAGTGCCTTTACAAAACCGCTCGTATCACTTAGTGGGTATGGCATGGAAAATAGTCACATGTTTTTCATAGTACGACCGATTGTAAAAATTCACCGATATTTAGAAATAATGACTCATTCTACATGACTCAGTGACATGCATCAATACATAAACAGAATTTTTAAATAAGATGGTATGAATTGACACAGTACTATTACTTTCTGAACAGTTTGCAATGGATCGATTTTTTTTCCTTCCTATTAAGACCCAGTTTACACAGTTTATGGGAGTATCGTCTGTTTAACAGCACTGAGATGCAATAATACGTTTAATTTTAATATAACTAAACAGGTGTGTAGGCGGTATTTGCCTTAATTCGCTCTGTACGTGCGTGTTTCTGTGTGTGTGTGCGTGTGTGTGTGTGTGTGTGTGTGTGTGTGTAGAGACAGTCAGTGGCGTCACTAGGGTTGGTGTCACCCAGTGCGGTAACTCATAGTGTCACCCCATGCACCTCCTTCGTGCACAAAAATTCAAAACTTTTATAGACAGTCATGTGCGGTAACTCATGGTGTCATCCCCATGGACCTCCTTCCTGCACAAAAATTTAACAATTTTATAGACAGTCATTTTGGTGTCACCCTCTCTGACAGTGTCACCCGGTACGGTCCGAAGCCCCCGCACCCCACTCTCCGTGACGCCACTGATTATTGTGAACAGTAGTGTCAGAAGTTTCCTCTAATAAATTCTTACTTCATTTTGTTAGACTTTGTAGAAGTTATTATTCTCTAAATACTGGTCTCCTATATTCAGCTACTCCAAGCGTGTTCTGTATATGGGTGATCGGTCGCGTGAGGTGTTCATGCATAAACAAGAAGTTAGCATGGAAAAAAATGCGGGCTTTTTTTTCAACACCACCCATCCTGTTTCGTTTAGCAGTAGATTAAAACACTATCTAGAAATGTTACCATTACAAATCCACATGTGTTGAAAACGTCCGATGTTCTTGCACTGTTTTGGTATGTGAAATAAAAATAATCTGAATATAGTTAATATCAATTTGTCTTTGGTAAAGTAAATATGGAATACAAAGTCTTTATCTAAAGTATGGACAAAATAGGTGGTAGAAATCGCCCCAAAAGGCTCACGCAGGGGTTTTGTTTCTTGACACATTCATTGCGTATTAGAAGACATCGATAACACATGTTATAGACCTCTCTAGTTTAAGTTATAGGCAATGTATGCACTTGTAAATACAAACAATAAATTCTTTTCCTTTTTTCTTTTCTGACATCTGTACTTAAAATCTTTACTCATCTAAAATTATCTCTTGATTTTGATAGATTTAAAAAAAATTATGGTTCAAAATCATTTTATATTAAAATTTGAAAAAGTAAACAAAAATCGTTTGAATTGTCGAGGTGATGCAGTAAGATCAATATCAACCTCCAAAAACATTGTTTACATCGTTGACCGAATTATTTCACCTGAATGACCTTCACAAGTGCCTTTACAAAACCGCTCGTATCACTTAGTGGGTATGGCATGGAAAATAGTCACATGTTTTTCATAGTACGACCGATTGTAAAAATTCACCGATATTTCGAAATAATGACTCATTCTACATGACTCAGTGACATGCATCAATACATAAACAGAATTTTTAAATAAGATGGTATGAATTGACACAGTACTATTACTTTCTGAACAGTTTGCAATGGATCGATTTTTTTTCCTTCCTATTAAGACCCAGTTTACACAGTTTATGGGAGTATCGTCTGTTTAACAGCACTGAGATGCAATAATACGTTTAATTTTAATATAACTAAACAGGTGTGAAGGCGGTATTTGCCTTAATTCGCTCTGTACGTGCGTGTTTCTGTGTGTGTGTGCGTGTGTGTGTGTGTGTGTGTGTGTGTGTGTGTGTAGAGACAGTCAGTGGCGTCACTAGGGTTGGTGTCACCCAGTGCGGTAACTCATAGTGTCACCCCCATGCACCTCCTTCGTGCACAAAAATTCAAAACTTTTATAGACAGTCATGTGCGGTAACTCATGGTGTCATCCCCATGGACCTCCTTCCTGCACAAAAATTTAACAATTTTATAGACAGTCATTTTGGTGTCACCCTCTCTGACAGTGTCACCCGGTACGGTCCGAAGCCCCCGCACCCCACTCTCCGTGACGCCACTGATTATTGTGAACAGTAGTGTCAGAAGTTTCCTCTAATAAATTCTTACTTCATTTTGTTAGACTTTGTAGAAGTTATTATTCTCTAAATACTGGTCTCCTATATTCAGCTACTCCAAGCGTGTTCTGTATATGGGTGATCGGTCGCGTGAGGTGTTCATGCATAAACAAGAAGTTAGCATGGAAAAAAATGCGGGCTTTTTTTTCAACACCACCCATCCTGTTTCGTTTAGCAGTAGATTAAAACACTATCTAGAAATGTTACCATTACAAATCCACATGTGTTGAAAACGTCCGATGTTCTTGCACTGTTTTGGTATGTGAAATAAAAATAATCTGAATATAGTTAATATCAATTTGTCTTTGGTAAAGTAAATATGGAATACAAAGTCTTTATCTAAAGTATGGACAAAATAGGTGGTAGAAATCGCCCCAAAAGGCTCACGCAGGGGTTTTGTTTCTTGACACATTCATTGTGTATTAGAAGACATCGATAACACATGTTATAGACCTCTCTAGTTTAAGTTATAGGCAATGTATGCACTTGTAAATACAAACAATAAATTCTTTTCCTTTTTTCTTTTCTGACATCTGTACTTAAAATCTTTACTCATCTAAAATTATCTCTTGATTTTGATAGATTTAAAAAAAATTATGGTTCAAAATCATTTTATATTAAAATTTGAAAAAGTAAACAAAAATCGTTTGAATTGTCGAGGTGATGCAGTAAGATCAATATCAACCTCCAAAAACATTGTTTACATCGTTGACCGAATTATTTCACCTGAATGACCTTCACAAGTGCCTTTACAAAACCGCTCGTATCACTTAGTGGGTATGGCATGGAAAATAGTCACATGTTTTTCATAGTACGACCGATTGTAAAGATTCACCGATATTTCGAAATAATGACTCATTCTACATGACTCAGTGACATGCATCAATACATAAACAGAATTTTTAAATAAGATGGTATGAATTGACACAGTGCTATTGCTTTCTGAACGGTTTGCAATGGATCGATTTTTTTCCTATTAAGACCCAGTTTACAGAGTTTATGGGAGTATCGTCTGTTTAACAGCACTGAGATGTAATAATGCGTTTAATTTTAATATAACTAAAAAGGTGTGTAGGCGTTATATGGCTTAATTCGCGTTCTATACGTGCGTGTTTCTCTCTCTCTCTCTCTCTCTCTCTCTCTCTCTCTCTCTCTCTCTCTCTGTAGAGACTGACATATTTGATGATCATGACGATAGTTCTGATTCAACGAAAACGGGATTCCCTAACAAAGTGTGTTTCTTCAGGAACTATGTTCTGTCCCTCGCTTCTGTCCCATTATAGTTGTCCCATCTGCAAAACTTAGCTAAATTCTTTTTTCCGTGTATTACCATCACAATGTAAATTTCATATTCGCTCCTTTTTTCATTTCTTAGGAATGGCCAAAATTATCCGGTATTCCGGTCGATATCTGCTCGATAACGAAAGTCTGTTTTTTAAAGATATTACCATCCCACTTGTGACAAAGGCTTTAGAAGTGGTACTTTGACGTGAAATGGATGAACGGACAGCCCCAGCAGCAGAGAGGGTGGACCCTACAACTTTGTAGAGACCTTATTTTTGAAAATTAAGGGCTCCTACGAAGGCTGAAAAAAAAGTTTTTGTCTTAACAGTAAAAACTTCTCTAATTGACCAGATTTTTTCCGATTTTTTCACGTGCTGGTCACTACGCGTATGTCGTCCACCCTCTCTGCTGCTATGGTTTTTATCCAAAAATTGTATCAAGTCCGTTACGATATCTTGACCTTGGATCATGTAAATTTATTGTTACAAAACCAAAGGGAGCAGCTTGTGCTTTTGAAAAGAAATTTTTTAATTTGTTCATGTCCATGTCCCCAGAACACCAAGTATAATAAATATTCTGTAGAGTATAATTATCTACTCCATTAAATACAACTAAAATATTGCAGTTGTCTCTGATTACTTTTGGAATTTGTGTATATCTCTGAGTAACATAAATCACGTCTGTGTTTTTGTGACGGCCTCGTGAAAATATCCGAGCTGGATTGGATTGTTTGTCCAGCATGACATCATCGTATACCACGAGGTTATTAATGAAGCCATCCAGATTATCTACGGATGGCGCTTCATCAATATCAGTAATAAAGTCTATGACTTCACCGTCTTCATGCAACAATTTTGCGTTCTCATTAAAATCTTTAAGTACTTCGTAACATCGCTGATCATCTACAGATGGCGCTATCAAATATAATTTATCCCACTTCAGCCATCTCATTATTAGATTAAGTAATAATTGCGTTTTTCCACTTCCGGACGGACCTATTATAATCATTCTGACAGAATTTGGTAACGCTGGATGGTGCTTTACTGGCTCTTGTTTTCTTGTCGCAGAAAAGTCAATTATATCCATATAATAAATAATATGAGTCTATATTGTGTTCGATGCAGAGCACCTACCGATACTACTGAATTAACGACAATAACAACAAAAAAATAAAAGACGTGCACTTACAGGTAAGTGTGTGAAATGTGGCACCAAGAAATATAAATTTATTCCAACAAAGACAGGTGGGGGTGATATTGCTGCTTCATTAGGAAAATTACCAGGAACTCCATG
>JAECUM010046429.1:0-20461 GCA_016617855.1 Megalonaias nervosa
ATATATATATATATATATATATATATATATACATACGCAAAAGCAACCTCGAAGGAATGGAAATTAATTACCTTTTTACAAGTATAAAATATCATTCACCATCACATCCCGCAATTTACAATGTAAATTAAACCCGCATCTACATCGAGAATATCTTTCTACCAGAAATAAGATGTATAATCGAAAAGCAAAATGCGATGCAACTAGCCATTTGATTTGCAGCTTGAAGCTCTGTCTCAGAAAGAACCGATTCGGATGACTTTTGAGCTTAGAAATCTGGATAAAAATATCGGTGTGTCAGAATCAGCAGTTTCAATTTTCATGCGGCAAGGACTTGTTGTGAAGAAAAGGAATGAGATCGAGTGACTAACTGTATCTATATTGTGACTGAGTATATCATCAATGGTGAGAGCAAAAAGGCGTTTTATTCTATGTTATGGTAGATATCAACCCTAGAATAATGTCAAACTGAAGGGAAGATTATCATCTGATGCTTCTGGTTTTTAATGTAAACCAACCAAGATCCGAGGTTGCTAGGAGTTTGCATCACCTCAGCATGATCAGAGGTTGTTAGGAGTTACATTACCTCAGCATGATCTGAGGTTGTTAGAAGTTTACATCACCCCAGTATGATCAGAGGTTGTTAGGAGTTTACATCACCCCAGCATGATCTGAGGTTGTTAGGAGTTTACATCACCCCAGTATGATCAGAGGTTGTTAGGAGTTTACATCACCCCAGCATGATCAGAGGATGTCTACTTTTCCATCTGGCGTCTCTATTTGTGTATTATCCTAGAGCAATATTTCAGTGAGCCATTAGTTACTATGTAGAAAGTAAGATTTATCTGTCGATTCAATAACGGTCACGAATCTAGTCACAGTTAGAGCATGGATTTATTAGCTGTGTTTCGTAAATCGGTGACCATCTCTCTTGGGTAGAGAATAAGGGAATAAGGTTCTGCTTTATGGTTATTATGTGCGTATCTCTGTCAGAAGGACGAGTCTTTATCTGTTTGTCCCCAAGTGGATAAACATTGTTCCCATTTGGTTGATATGTCCTTAGTCCCCAAAAGCTTAGCAATGTTATGGCTCATTTAAACGACTGTTGATTTCCCCAACATGCTTACTGATATCTCTTAGAGTAGGAACACTCATCAGTTTAGTAAATAATGCGTCCGTTAATTAGAACCTCCTCCTCCTCTTTACAGGAGGTTAGAGGTCTGCATTTTTTTTACTAATTGTCCACCCTCCTCCATTTCCACGAAAATAGGTATATACAAAGAGGTTTATCAGTATTTAGCTTGGTTCAATTATTATACTGCAGTGGATTACGTCTGTATAATGAGGTTCGACAGCAAGTTTCAGTTCATTTCAAGATTTCATCTGTTTAACGAGGTTAGACAGCAAGTTTCAGTTCAATTCAAGCTGCAAGAAACATATTGGTAACCTGTCTTCCTCGACATTTTTTTCTGAAAATAACTCCACATTTGGTGGTTCTAGTCTCGTTAGAATATATGGCTATAATATATCTAATTACATATTTATCAACTACAAGTAATCACTCGATTTCCTATCAACATCATTTCAAATGTAAAATATGCACATATAATCATTCGTTACTCTGTTGCTTATTGCCCTCTCATAAATATTACATTTTTTTAATTCGCGTATTATCTCATATTGGCATTTTGTGACTACCTAAAACTACTATTGCTCTGTATCAGTCAGACGCTTTTGTAATCTGTGTTTCGAATGTTGTGGAAGTAGATCCGGTTCATCATGCATACGTTTATACAAGGCATGATTATATAGCTCCGTTTTTATATTCTTGAAAAATCATTCGCTATGACAAACCTTGAAAAGGGGTGTCGACACATCTTTACTGACCTGTCATCAAACTGTTTCAACTTTCCAGGACATTTATGACTGAATAGCTTTGGTCCCTGACAGTTACGGACAGTTAAGACTGAACAGTGCTGATGCTTGACAGTTACGGACAGTTAAGACTGAATAGTGCTGATGCCTGACAGTTACGGACAGTTAAGACTGAATAGCTTTGATGCCTGACAGTTACGGACAGTTAAGACTGAATAGCTTTGATGCCTGACATTTACGGACAGTTAAGACTAAATAGTGCTGATGCCTGACAGTTACGGACAGTTAAGACTGAATAGTGCTGATGCCTGACAGTTACGGACAGTTAAGACTGAATAGTGCTGATGCCTGACAGTTACGGACAGTTAAGACTGAATAGTGCTGATGCCTGACAGTTACGGACAGTTAAGACTGAATAATGCTGATGCCTGGCGGTTAATGATATTGCCATGACATTTAAGACTGAATATCGTTGATGCCTGACTGTTAAGGACATTGCAAAAACATTTATGACTACATATTGCTGATGCCTGACATTGTCAAGGCGTTGATGCCTGACTGTTAAGGACATCGCCAAGACATTTAAAACTGAATAGCGTTGATGTCTGATTAAGGACATTGCCAGGAAGTTTTGAAGACGATTAATATACTCTTCATAGGGTGGTCTTCACTTATAAGTCAGTTATATAAAAAACATACTGGGAACCTGTTAGGTTCATGACAGAATCTAATCTTTTGATTCTTTACAGAGTTTCTTTGGACGCCAGGAAAATAAGGAAAGGCGAAGAAAAGATGAAACGCTTTAAAATTTGATAACGTATGTTTCTTATAAAGCTGGTGTTTTCAAGCACAGAACAGATAATCACCAAAAGTTATATAATATTATGAATTTATGTAAATCTTATACTTTAGAAACGTTCATTTAAGTTACTCGTCCATCATAAAAGGTCTACTGAGATTTAATGCTTACAAAGCAATCAAAATATCTCGAGACTGGCTCTTTACCAACATGAATGCGCTTGATTATGCAAGGATCCGTAGTTATGAAACGTTCTGAGAACCCACCCCCACCAAAAAAATACAAGAAAAAGAAAAAACAAAACAAACCAAACAACAAACTACAGAGATTATACTATAAATTCAAATCGCTGAGTCTACCACTGGTACAGTTTTTCACATG
Organism: Megalonaias nervosa; assembly: GCA_016617855.1. Lineage (NCBI taxonomy): Eukaryota > Metazoa > Mollusca > Bivalvia > Unionida > Unionidae > Megalonaias > Megalonaias nervosa. The sequence continues at coordinate 3,056 of JAECUM010046429.1, forward strand.
ACTAATCTATTTCAGACAAAAAGGGACGCATGCATCTACTTTTCTACCACCATGTTCAATATAGCCTTTCTTCATAAGATGATGAAAACAATAGCCTAAGGTGACCCAATAACTTATTTATCAATGAAAACCCAAACTTATTTCTCCAACTGAGATATATGAATCCTAGACAGAGATGAGGCTGATCGACCAATAGGTTGTCTGATGCCATTTCCCGGGGGGGGGGGGGGGGCAAAATGTCAATGCTGAACACTAGATTAAACTGTATACCGCTTCGTTTGAGCATCTGCAAAGGCCAAAGTATAGGTAGGTTTTTATCCAGCTGTGAAAACGTGATCGACAGGAAACAAACAGATAAAGAGCACGCAAATAAACATTGATTAATAAAGATGTACATGAAGCATTGCATAGCCTGTAAATGTTACAAACGTCAGTAAGTGTTACTAACGCCTGTAAATGTTACGCGCGCCCGTAAATATTACACACGCTTGTAAATGTTACACATGCATGTAAATGTTGCACACACTTTTACATGTTACACATGCATGTAAATGTTACAACCACCTGTAAATGATACAAACGCATGTACGTGTTACTTGTAACATTACAGGCTCTATAAAGCATATTTTTTCTCGAATAGAGATAGCTACCGTTTGATTTACAACGAACTGCTACGCCAGGTAAATTCTACACACGCCTATGCTACACACGCTTGTAAACGTTAATATGCCTGTAAATGTTACTTATGCCTATACAAGTTACATACGCCTATAAATGTTACACACGCCTGTACATGTTACACATGCATGTAAATGTTACACTCAGAAGTAACTATTACAAACATATGTAAATGTTATAAACGCCTGTACATGTTGTTTGTCACATCTAGAAGCTCTACTAAACATATTCGTCTCGAATAGAGAAAGCTACATTTTGACTTACAACAAACAGCTGCGCCTATGAATGTTACACACGCCTATAAATATTACAAATACATGTAAATGCTACAAACACCTGTAAATGTTACAAACGGCTATACATGTTACTTAGGATCCGTCATGATTATTTGATTAACTATCACAGGTAAAGACAACACAAATATATTACAGAATATGATGCCGAAATGAGAGATAGGACAAATATTTTAAATTTCTCAAAAATCACCCCCAACCCCCCTCCCCACACGTTGTAACGTTGTAGGGAATGATGTTTTGGCGGTGGAGACAGCTGCGTGACTACATGCAATCAAGAAATCTTAACTCTAGTACCAAACGCAATCCGAGAGATGGCATTTTCTGGTAAATGAATACACCGCATGACTTGGATAGGAAATGGAATTGACCAGATGTATGTATTTATTTTTCAAATGTAATCAAATTCCCGATTGCGAAATAACACAACTCTATTTTTTAACTCCACCCTTTAAGCCCATTCGGCCGTAAATCTCAACTTCTCAGACTTATTTTTCCTTTGTAAATAGAACAAAACTTAAAACATATTTAAGTGCTTAGGGTATTTTTTTATTCAAAAGCGGTGTCTAATGGAAGTCTTCCTGTACATATAACAACATCTGAGTATGAAAATTGCTCATTGCATACGAACTGGAAGCACCTCCTCGTGATGACAGATTATGCCATATAGTAACCCTTGTGTAGCAACAGACCGTATTGTGCAAATGCTTTTTTACTGTATAGGATTCCGAAAACAATAAAACAATTGTTTAGATATAAAACTTGTATAAACAAACACCGAAATTAGCTTCCTAGCATGGCTGTATCTTTTTTGCGGATAACAACATGTCTAAACTGGAAGAGACCCACTGAGTTTACAGACGAATGATGAAAACAGACAATAGAAGGCCTCGGGTGGTTGACGTGAAACCAAATGTAAAATAGTGATCCTTTCTTGGCTTGTTGACGTGATGTTGACGTGCATACCTAAAGTAAATGACAATAGGATTCGGATTTTTAGATGAGGTAATTCATTGCTATATCATATAATACTCGTCATTTGAATAGCTCTCTTCTGTTCAAACGGTCTCGGTAACTTGTTGAAGCTTGTCCTTATTGGGTATGAATAATTATGAGAAAACACCTGATATCATCACTAGAATCAATCATCATACGGACACGTTTAACATTCAAACACACGGTGGTTAGCTATGGCGTTCTGTATCATGTTCATTAAAGTACACACATTAAATTTCAGAGCAGTGAGGAATTGATGCTACTACTGGTATACACCGGTAAAGTTCTCTTGTGAAACATTACTGGAACAGAAAACAAGAATCAGTTTTTGCAAAACTGTATGATCCATTGTTGCATACTCGAGAACTTTTCAGACTGATAGTTTCTTAGGGCGGTGATAGGAGATAGGTATATTATGATTAGAAGCAAGTATCTGCCATCTTCAGTAAATTGTTAACATTTTGTAAACTTGTATTTAGTTCTAAGGTCCATTCTATACTACATTCGCCAAGTCATGATTTGTTAATGTTTCTGCTTTGTTTGTACAGTCTACTAGTATATATATTCACAGTTTAAACCATTTTCAAGTATTTTATCTATAAAATTCAGAAATTACATACGTGTTAAGTGTTTGTAATTGCAGACTTGGTTTTTAGCTATTCAGATATATTGCAATGATGCTGTACAGAGATTAAACAAGTATAGTTTTTCCACATGAAATGTACACTAAATGACTGGCAATGCATTAGGTAAAGCTAGCTGGCTACCATGAAAATTTTGTTTCTGCGGTATAGGTATTTCGGATCATACCGCGATAAGTACTACCGTATTCCGCGGTATTTCTTATCATACCGCGATACCTACTTCTTTATACCGCGGTATTTTGATCATACCACGTTACTTACTTCGTTTCGAGATACGTATCACAGTGTAACGCAGTTATTTTAGGGACTTACAACTCAGTGTTCCAAAGCAGGGACCTTTCACTTTTTTTTTTAATTTCCGTGTTTTAATAGCTGCAAAAGATATCTTGCTCTTTTTTAAAGCAAAATAATACCATATTATATCCAGATATTATTTGATTTTTTTCAATTATCTTGAGGTAAAAGAAAACAAAAAAACGTCTCAGCTAAAAAGAAAATCCCATCCCCTCCCACCTAAAATTAATGGTCAATTCCTTAAAATGAATTCGTTGTGTCTATGCCGATTGTTGTATAAGTTGTAATATAAAACTTTAACTAATGTGGGATGATTAGGCTACACACCACAGCTGAACTGTGAAAGACACTGCAATGACATTAGGGAGACTAGTGATAAAAATAGGAAGTGCTGATATTGAAGCTTATAATTTACTAGCTATGCTGTCGATATAATTGGCAGGGAAACTTTGAGTGCGATGCCAACACCCGGGTAAGATATTTATCAGAGAGGGTTTGTAAAGAATGAAGTCGTAAGAAGATTACTCGGGAATTTCCATACATTCCTTACTGACCGAAACTACCGAAGTACCGGTACAGAGAAATAAGGAAACCTACCACCGGAAGAAAAAAAAAATACCGCGGTAAAGCGGTGTACAGGTAATAACTCGCATTAAGAATGCACAACATGCAGAATCCCCTCTGACTCATGATTTTATTATTTAACGCTAATTTGACTAATTGTAGTAGAATTTATAGTTAGGAATGTCTGTTCCTCTTTAATCATGATGCAGATATCCTCAAAAGCGCAATCTGAACATTCTAAAATTGTATCAGTTTACAGATATCGACTTCCTTCTCATTATAATCCTAAACCTCGAACTATTTACACAAAATTATCCGTTAAACATTTTTTTCTGAAGCATATTAAAAACACGTGAATGTTTCCTCAGGCTCTTAGCATAATTCATTTCATTTTATGCGTAGAGATATGTCTTGGGGTGGGGGTAAACAAAGCTGTAGCACTATTTTTGTAGGAGCATGGTATTACGCTCGTGGGCAATGCAGCAAATGAATGTTTGAAAGGCCTGAAGCAAAGTATCAGCTTTGATGCCAATATAATCTTTCTTGTGTCTGGATGAAGTTTTTTTTTTTGCTGTAGGTATTTCCTTAATTGTTTTAGAAGAAAATAACCTTTTTGCTGTTCAGAAGGAGAGTCGTAAGTTCCAAGCATACATTCAACATATACAAATTGCAATTACCGGTCATGAACTGGTGGTTGACATTTGCTTGGTTAATATAATATTTGATGTTTCTTTTAGAGAGTTGCTTGTTCTGCAGCAAAGGTCAAAAGGTCAAAACAAAATTCTTCCAACTGTTCTTTGTGTAGGTGTAATAGAAAAATTAAGGAACGTCATGGGACTTCGGCCGCATGTATATGCATGCCTCTTGCATAATTTCAAATAATATACAAGTGTACACCTTTATCAGATCGCGGTGTCTGACCAGAGATTTGGTAATGTTTGTGTTCTTTCGTTACAAACTCGTTGCAAAGATTCACTTCGAGTAAAACTTTAAGTATGCCTTGTATCGGGGCCCCAGGTGACAGAGTGGTCTAAGCCGCACACCATTACAAATAACTCATATGTACGCGTGGATTCGAGTTTCGGATCCGCCAGTGTGGGCATGTGAGAATGCTAGCCAGTAGATTTCCGTGGGTCGATTGTTCTTCCTAGGGTTATCCCGGGTTCTCACTCCACCAAATATGCTGGCCACCATATACAGCCTCTTATTTACTGAAAAAATGGCATTTAACCCATAAAAAGCAAAATAAATCTATCTATTGTCATGATAAGGTACAGTTGACACTGTACACTGGTTCATCTTTTGATCTGTTCTATCCCTTATTAGCTCTATACGGAAATATTCCATTCTACTTGTATATCAATGACCTATCGCTTTGTAAAATAAAAGATAAGATTAACTTGTCCTACAATTACATTCGCAGTTTGAAATGTTGACTGTAGCATTCAGTCCAGTGATACATTAACCTGAAAGATCACTTACCCGGTATGTTTAAAAGTACGTATGTAAATGCAGTGAGTGGGAGATTGATATCAGTGTAACTGCTGTCACGAGTAAGATCATATTCCAAACAAATATAATTTATAATTTTTGAACCTACGCATACTAGTGGAATGATAATCATGGCTTAAGTAGATCCCATATCAGATGAGAAAAATTAGCCATGATAACTTGTAATTCTTGAGTTGATGTGATATTGATGTTGAGGCAGATATCATTTCCAATCTCATTCCGAAAACATTTGTTTGCAAGGCTCGGATATACTGGAGAAAATTGTAAGAGAGACAAGTTTCATGCAATAAAGTGTTAGGCTTATTTTTAATTTTCGTTCGGTTTTTATGAATATATTTATTAATATTTTAAGCCCGGATGTTAAATTTCCTTAACCAATCTTAACTGGGCTGTCCAGTTTCGGAGCGTTGCTCTTTGCCTGCCCAGTAGCAATCTTTCTTGATCTGTCAATCATTACAATAATATTTGCCGTCCAGTGGCTATCTTTCTTGATATGTCAATCAATAAAATGTCCTTTTCTGTGTTGGCAGGCAAGTTTTAATACATTTGTATTCACGAATGTTTTTGACCCTAGAGAACTAAACCGTAGGCAGTCTACTTAGGCTGAGTAAAGCTATTTGCGTCAGTTCTGTAAAACCAGTAGGCTGAATAACATTAATTCATGTTGCGTCATATAAGTAGGGCCAGTAGCTGCCTTGTGGCTTTCGTGAATAAAATTATGCCATCCGTAGTTTATATAAGTAAAACTAACTTCCCGTTTTCCCATGCCCGAAATAAAGTTACTTCTTATGAACAAAAACCGCTGTTTCTAAAGTTATGTAGATTATTGGGTGGTTCCATTTTCTTATCAACGCATTAGATTTTGTTTCTCCAAAAATAAGAGCAGGTTTGAACTCGTGATACAGCTATCTCTACTTGACCACCTCTTTGAAGTGCCATGTTAAAAATAGGCTTTATTTAAACTGTTTTGCTACCAGATTACCCTATGATAGTAAGAAATCCATTATGGAAAACAATATTGCAATGAATATTTAAATGTGTACAAGATGTATAATAAATCCAACAATGTTTAGTATCAAATTTGTCCCTGTCACAGAGTTAACGTCAACTGAATCGCTTCTAGGGCGAACAAAAATTTAGCAAAATCTACGTTATCAGAAACCGCTTCGGTGGCCTAGTGATTAGAGCGTCCGCCTCGGATGCGGGAGGTCGCGGGTTCGAACCCCGGCCGAGTCATACCAAAGACTTTAAAAATGGAACTAACAGCTGCCTCGCCTGGCGCTCAGCATTAAGAGCTTAGTGTTAGGACTGGTTAGCCTGGTGTCAGGATAATGTGACTGGGTGGGACATCATGCAACATGTCTGCGGCATGATGCCCCAGTGCTAGACATCACTATAAACTGTCGCACTGCAGACATCGTAGCGATATGACTGAAAAATTGTTAAAGCTACGTTAAAAATCTAAATCACACACACACACACACACTCACACGTTTTCAGAACTTTGTTCTTCATTGGCAAATTAAAGCACAAAGCATTTTATGACATAATCCTGTTGTTTTGGACTATAAATGAGAAAGACCACAATGCTATATTTTCAAGTGGGCATGTCATGTTCTATAAACGTAGTATTGTAGACCATGGTCTTAGGTAACATTGTTAAAAAAGAATAATTCTTACGTAGAATGACGCATAGTCCGAGTTTCCTCTGACTCTTGCCACCCCATTTTTGATATTTGGACATTTATGTTGGGGTGTAGGGTCAGAGTCTATTCCCTATCGAAAAGTTGGGATTCGCCGACACCATTTGGTGTCGGCGTAGGGTAGCCGCTTACTAGCTGGCCTAGCAAACTTTAACGACATTTCACCGAGATATACCTGCATGAAATCAATAGGAATATGATTTTTTTTTCTCAGAAATAGCGAGTGTAGCATTCGTTATATCTTTAATCCGCTGAGAGGCAAGATGCAACTATAGCGTTGATGAAATTTGACCTGGAACTCGCCATTTGCATTCCGAGTCACATGACTACACAAATCTCTTAACATACATGTCAATGACATCAGTGGTCCAATAGTCACGTGATATCAACAATAAACCATTTCGAAAGTTGTTGTACATAGAATTCGAAAATATAATTAAAAGTCACGTAATACTTGTACGTAAATATAATGCACACTTAATTCTCAACATATTTATTCTGAGAACAACGACTAGAAACCTGTCGGTATCGCAGCAGTTGGAGAAAACCAGATTCATCAAGTACTAAGCACGTGTCAGCGATGTATTTTGTTGGTATCACGTGACTACTGCGTTGACCTGTGCTCTCCGCCTGTTGAATCTGTTAGGTTTTTTTTCAAGCTGCTGCAACATTTACAGATTTCTGGTCGTTGCTTCCAGAATAAATATTTTTAGAAGTTTATGTTCTTTTATTTTTCTATAAATATTACGTGACTTTCATTTATATTTTCGATTTGTTTTCCTACACCAACGTTAGAAATGGTTAATTGTTGATATCACGTGACTATTTGAACTCTTTAAGTCATTGGCATGTGGGTCGCGAGATTTGTGTAGTCATGTGGAGAGTTCCAGGTCAAATTTCATCAACGCTATAGTTTCGGCTAGTCTGTCAGTGGATTAAAGATATGCTATACTCGCAATATCTGAGAAAATAAATCATATTCCTATCGATTTCATGCAGGTATATCTCGATGAAAGGTCGTTAAAGTTTGTTAGGCCGGCTAGTAAGCGGCTACCCTATGCCGACACCAAATGGTGTCGGCGAATTCCAACTTTTCGATAGGGAATGGACTCTGACCCTACACCCCAACATAAATGACCAAATATCAAAAATGGGGTGGCAAGGGTCAGAGGAAACTCGGACTAAATGACACATTGAATCAATATCCTAGCCTCGCCAGATTAAGAAAAATAAGATAAGGAAACGCATCAGACGGTTGTTGTTGTTGGTGGTGGTGGTGGTGGTGGTGGTGTGTGTGTGTGTGTGTGTGTGTGTGTGTGTGTGTGTGGTCGAGTGCAGTGCAATCCAGATAAACAATATTTTCATATCTAAACTTTAACAAATCACAAAGAATTTTGGGTTTAATATTCGTTCAACACTTTTCCTGCTCCAAGTTCCATAAAAATATCGTAACAACACAAAAGGTTAAATGTTATGCACGTTTTACTCTGATTCAAAAGCTTCTGAGTACGTCATTTAATTGAAGTGTACATATCGTTGTGAATGCATGACAAATCTCATGTTAGACAGGATCAAATACTGGACTTAATTATACAATCCATCTCTTTTTCTTTACAAAGTTTCCTCTGACTTATCCAAGTTAAAAAAATTCTAAGTATGTCAAGGACTAGAGTTTAATAGATTGTTACAGTTGTACTGCTGTGCAGGCGTGGATTCATCCATCATGTCTTTTGTCTCCTGCTTTCTTTATTAAAGTTTCATTTTTTGATGTATGTTTCAATGACATCTTAAGATGTTTGCATTATCTTCGTTATTCACTGAATATAAACTAGATATTGTCAAATGTCGATGTATGATGCCATATTATAAGGGTGTGTTTTGGACATGTGACCATAATACGGGTTCATGTTTAATTTTTTTGTTGCTCTAGAATGTTGGTAACCTTGACTATAACTATAAGAAAATGACACATGTTTAGAACTGAGATGGTCAAAAGTCACTAAAACATGAATAGTGATTCATGCCCAACCACAGTTCTGGTCACAAGCGCCAAAACGCACTATGGATCGCCAAGTCGAAAAGATCCGATTGCCAATCATATTCCACAAGACGACCATATACAACTATTCTTCTAGTCAGAGAATCTATGCGGCTACGTAAGATAACCTAAGTCTTTGTCGGAAGCAAAGCAGTGTAATAAAGATGGCTGTCACCTTACTTTATTTCTCTGTAACCATGGACAATTTAAAAAAAAATAAAGTGCTACGTTGGCATATGAATATTACTGGCATCTGGTTATGGAGGATTCAAAGTCCATTTAGGAATAATTTTTTAAAGATAGATCAGAAAACACCGATTCAACGACAGCCTTTTAAGTTTTCTTGTCACTGAATTCCGAACATAAAAACGCCACCTATGTTCAATTATCTGTGAATAATATGAAGAGATATCCTGTATGAACAACTACCGCAAGCAAAAACAGTTATGAATCTCCGCATCGTAAATGCAAAGATCCTCTTATATAGAGAAATAGAACAAAAACATAAATGATAAAAATATAACTAGTTGTGAACTTTTTTCCAACATCATGTTGAGAGCGATGTAAACATGTCAAAATATTGTTGTAGGAAATTTAAGCTGACCTTTGCCACACGCACTAACATTGTTGAGAAGTGGTTTGAGTATATCGATTGTAAACAGTTTCAATATATGTTGTATTTGATTAATTTCTTAGTTTATTCTTTTCTTTCCTGTTGTCAGATGCGGTACTTGCTTTAGCTAGCAAATTAGGACTAAGGTGTGAATGATTTAGTCAACATATATGCAGTTTCTATACAAGTAAACCCAATAGTAAATGCTTCTAGATAAAGCCAGATTGTGAGAAACAGCCTACCACTGTCTAATAGATAAAGCCAGATTGTAATGGACAGCCTATCACTGTCTGATAGATCAAGCCAGATTGTAAGGAACAGCATATCACTGGCTGATAGATAAAGGCAGATTGTAAGGAACAGCCTCTCAGTGGCTCATAGATGAAGCCAGATTACAATGTAAGGAACATTTTTACTGGCTCATAGATGAAGCCAGATTACAATGTAAGGAACATTTTTACTGGCTCATAGATGAAGCCAGATTGTAAGGAGCTTCCTTTTAATGGTCATAGATACAGTCAGATTGTAAGGAACACCCTATCTCTAGCTCACATATAAAGTCAGATAGAAAAGAAAAGCCTGTCACTGGCTGATAGATAAAACCAGATTCTAAGGAATAGCCTTTCATTAAATGATAGATAGCCATATTGTTTAGAAACAGCCAATCACTGGCTCTCATAAAGGGAACAATACAATTCTAACTATTCCGCGACACTGATACATTTAAGGCGAAAATAAACAAAAGCCAATGTCATCTGCAACAAGAAAGTTACCATTTTGCTATTGCAATATGGCTCCGAAAAGCACGTTTTTTATTCTGTTATGTTTTGCCGCAGAGTTTTCCTAATCTAGTCGAATTTCTTTTTGTGTGGTCGTATCAATCAACCCATATGTGTGCGCTATTTACGGTAACTTTTCTACATTTCGCCAGTCTTCACCAGACCTCGCGTACCACATTAAGTTCATTTGATTGTATCTCTGATTTAATCGCTTATTTGACGTATAATTCTGGTTAGTTTTCTTTGAGTTGTTGTTGTTTTGTTCTCAATATGTGTTCTAGGCAGAATACAATATTTACTCGTACTTTGTTGATGTGTTGTTACGATAATATTTATTATTGATTCGGTCAGAACTTAATATATTCCACTCAAGTTAGTTTGAGATTAAATCTATGCTTTAACTGTTCTGTTGTATTTATATCAGTTACTTATATTTGCTTTGCATACTTTGACCATGTAAGTCTGGGCTTTTAAAGGTTGCGATTGCGGACGCTATGCATGTTTTCTGTTGTTTGTTTTTTTTTCGCACGACAGATACATGGTTCGTTGCAATGAAATTTAAACTTGGGCCTTTTCCAGTGTACTAGCTGCATCAAAATACTTCTTTGTGTACTAATGAAATTTCAGATACTTAAATTTTATTACAAGGGCGTTAACTAACAGTATCTCCTCGTCATAGCCTTCATTTGGCATTAATGGATGCTGACAAGAGTGCTTGATTGTTTCTGAACTCCAACAATTTCTAATTGTTTCTGAGCTCTTGAATTCTTTCGTTTCAAGGCGTTTCTTGCTTATCTTCTAATGACAATGTCTGATAATTCGTGATGGAATAACACCGACCATCAATACACCGTTTTGTCTGTATAAGACAAAGATCCTGTTTGTCAAATAAATACACCGTCGCTAACATTTCTACGCCCTGTATGAACTTGATTAAGTAGAAACGTAGTATTCTATCGCACGCAGTAAGATTATCTCTGCACAGACTGGATCATTGCACATGGGGTTTCGTGTCTTTGGTCAAACAACGTCTAGTTGAAAAATGGTTTCTAGAATTATTAAATCTTCGGAGCAATATTATATAGAATTTTTTATTTGGGTACAGTAACTGATAGAACATGCCTTTAAAAATAAGGGTATCGGCCCATACTTGACACATTCAAGAAGATGAAAGAGATCGCAATGTACCCTAGAAGATCAAAGGACTTGCATTTTTGGCACTGCTGCAAGATGAGTATCGCTTTGTATTAGAAAGCCAATGTTGTTTGCCTACAAGAAAGAAGTATCCAAAACTCGTAATTATTAAAAGGCTCGAGCAGGTTGAAATTTAAGAAATTATTAAATTCCACTAAATCATCCGAAATTAGAAATCTGGGATATTGTATCCAAAGAACACTAGCTAAACGGAATCATATGATGAATGCTACTGCAATGACACACGCATGTTATATATCTTGTATTGAACATTGGTACATGCGATATATTTGCTTAACTATTTGTATCAAACGTGCCACCATCAATATTTGTAAAATACAACCGTATAAAACAAAATGGATAATTTTTTAAAACTATTTTGTCGCAAATAATAAATCACGCTATTAATATCATTAAAGTAATAACAAGATTTCTCTGTAATTTCCGTAATTCCTTACTGACAGAAGCTACTGACATACTAGTAAAGTGAAAAAGTACCTTGGTACGTACCACCAGAAAAAAAAGAAAAAAAAAACATCCCGCGGTAAATCGGCATACGGAATATATCTAGTCCTTACTTCTCATTAATGAAGCTTCTCAAGTTCAGAGCATGCTTAAAACAACAACATTTATAGTAAATATTAACAAAGCAATTTCCGTGACAAGTTGTAAATCATGTTATAATTGAAAAGTTCTGATAGATGTAAGTAATTAGGAAAACCCAGTAAATATGCATATTAATAAACAAATACTTAAGTATGAATGTGCATCAAGTTTTGGAACTGTTAGAATTTCGGTCCTGAAGAAAGATAACATTGGTGTGATTTTGCTACATACAACAATGTATGGTGAAGGATTGAAAGGTGTTTCAAAACGTCTTCCTTTTCGTGACACAAAGAACTAGATTGAACGGACAGTATAAGATTAAGCCACCCGTCTGAATGTAAAAGAAAAGTCAAGTGACAGCGTAGAGTTAGCACATACAAGAGAAGTCTGTCATTTTCCAACGTTTTCAAGGTTTGAGCATATAGTGGGTAACAAACGCTCTAAAGAGCACGTTAAAATTCAACACAGTTTTCATAGTTGGCATTTTTCAGCATGTTCGTATAAACGCTAATAATTTAACACAGAAAAGTCAATGGGGCCTTTAAAATAACGTTAAAAAATAACGTCTATGAGAAGTTTATAGTTCAAGGTCGTCTGCTTCAATCCCAAAATAATCTCTGACACAGTCTAAATAAGATGGATTGACGTAAAATATTTTTAAAACGTATTACATGTTGTTTTCCAGCATATAGAAATGCTCTCTCTCTCTCTCTCTCTCTCTCTCTCTCTCTCTCTCTCTCTCGTGCACATGACACGTCCACGAGTCTTTAACCCTGGTGGCCTGCTGTTGTCCATGTCAGATTGATATGAGTTCCTTTTCCATGGAGCGTCTTCATGTATCTTTTGGACGTCCCCCCCTTCTCCAGAGGTGTCCATTTAGTGCCACCTGGGACAGGCTGTTTGGATTCATCCCTAGGACATGTCCTGCCCATATCCATCTGTGTTGTTTTACTTTGCATTGCACGTTGTCATCAGTTCATCATTCTGTATCATTTTAGGCAATAAATATTATTTATATTCTTTTAAAACACTGGTTGTGGAATGAGTCCAGTTTCTTGAAGATGGCTTGGGTGGTTTTCCAGTATTCGGATCCATATAGCAGAATGATTATTACATTTGATTTGTAGATTCTTAGTTTTGTCTTGAGAGATATGTTCTGATCTCCATATTCCATGTAGCTTGGCAAAGGTTTGGTTGGTTTTCGTCTGTCTGGATCCAACATCTTCACCACTGTGGGCCAGTTGGGCCAAAAACGTGAAGTTCGTGCTCAATTTTCATAGGTATTATAGTAATTATCTTATAGTTGGAACACTTTGATCATAATACAACCTCTGCCTCACAGTCACCATCGATTGTTACTTTACTGCCAATGCATGCGAACTCTGTCATCTTCGCTACTTCCTGATTGTTGATTGTGATGGTTAGTTTATCTGTATTGCTATTCTGGAAATGCTTAGTTTTTTCCTGTGTTTATTTCATAGCCATCGTGTCTGATATTGCTGCCAGCCTGACTGTCTTTCGTTGGATGTCATGATGGCAACTAGATAAAAGGGCAACATAATTTGCAAAGCCAAATCTTCCACAAAGGAGATTTGTGACAATGTAATAACTTATTATTGTCGTTCTTTGTCTCCTTTGTCAACAAGTCCATTGCCAGGATGGATAGACTGGGGGGAAAGGATATATCTTTGTTTCACTCCGGTCCAAACCTTAAAGCTGTTTGTTGCTTGGTCTCTATAGATGACCTTGCAGCTGAAGTAATTACATAATATTTACCATCCTCGGGGTATTACATAATTCTGAAGAATGTTCCAAAGGGTATCCATACGTACTTTGTCAAATGCCGTTTCCAAGTCGATGAACACCACATAGCGGGAGCTATCCCTTATGTTGTTTGCACTAGTATGAATCGAAGGGTAAATATTTAATTTGTGCATTAGCTACCATTGCTGAATCATGCCTTCCCTTTTCTGATGATTCCGTCCAAAACAGGTGTGATGCTATCTAAGATTATCCGGCTGAAAATTTTACTAGTCAGAGAGAGTGTAATACCCCTCGAGTTGTTACAACCGCCCAGGTCCCTTTCTTTTGCATTTAATGTTGAGTCTAGTCTTCCATTCTTCAGGTGTTTTCTGTGTGTCCCGCATCTTCTGAAGTATCTAACAAATGTTTCTTTTTCATCAGCTTTCAACATTTCTACACATATGTCATATTCATCAGGTGCCTTTTTATTTGTAACCTCTTGATGGCATTAGGTACTTCCTTCTTGAATACAGTATCCATGCAGATGTCCATATCTTTCTCTGCTGGTGAGTGGCCGTCTGAGGGGGTGGGTGGACGGGTCTGCTCTGTTAAGGATGGTCTCAAAGTATTCTTTGCAACTTTTTATTTTATCATCTTCTGGTGAGAGTATCTTTCCATCCTTTTGTATACAGCAGCAGAAAATGTGCAATGGTCTTTGTTCTCTGTAGTTATCAATACAATTTCAAACGGACCCAGAGGAGACGAACTTGCTAGTTAACAGAACTGTTTCTGGGGCCCCGAGTGGCCGAGTGGTCTAAAGCGCTGTCCGTTACGGATCACTGCCATCTCACCTCTGTCTGCGTTGGTTCGAGTCTAAGATTTGGCGAATGTGGATATGTGAGAAAGCTTGCCAGTAGCTTCTCGTGGGTCGGTGGTTCTTTCCGCGGATTTCCCGGTTTCTTCCTCCACCATTAATACTGGCCGCCATGTATAGCCTATCGTGTGCTGAAAAATGGCGTTAAGCCCCACAACAACAACAACTGTTTCTCTGTCGAAATTGTGGTAACCTTTCAGGGTGGTGCTTTGGCCACTCATCGAATCAACGTTAGAGGAGGTAAGGTGGCTTTCGAAACGTAAGAGTGATACTAGAAAATGTTCGAAAGGCAAAACAAAAATGCTTACCTTTCTTTTTATATTCATCCTACAGTTGAAGTTTTAAATAAAGTATCTCGGTATCAATACTTTCACGGTCTATTTCTCTATTATTACCCATACCAAAATATCACTTCTGATGCCTGGCAAAATCAAGAAACATAAACCTACAGTTACAATAGAATTATACAAAGTTGTCATTATAAAAAAAACATATGTGTCATAGTAAATGGCGTGGAAAAGTTGTATCCCTTTGTTTCTTCCCCTCAAGATAATTTTTTAAAACTAATATATTGTAAATAATATGGCATTTTGGTTGCTATAAATCAGAGCAAGAATATTTTCTGAAGCTTTTCAGAGCCCGGAGATTTATCCTTTCCTCCAAATTAATGGCTGGCGCCTATTCGGTCGACTCAAATACGTACTGCCAGTGGCGTATTAAGGGTAAATGGCGCCCGGGGCGACGATAATGGCCCAATGGGGTTTTGGCGCCCCAAGATATCTGGCCCCTGTGCTTTTGGCGCCCTGGCTCCCCTCCCCCCCCCCGCCCGTTGGTACGCTACTGCATGCTGTACATACTAGAGCAGTAATAAATGTTCCACACCTCTTAAGAATAACTCAGTATAAATTTCTTCAATTACTGCATACATGACCTTGTTTTCCCCGTGAGAAGTTGGTTGTTCTCGCTTCACCTACGTTGTTAGAAAAGCAATACAAGTTTAGGCATGCCAGGCACAAAGTGGAAATAACATAATGCTTCATATGCATCAGTGTAGAGCCCGAGGACAGAGTTTTCCTATCCTACACTAAAGCATGATGAAAAATTGTTGTTCTCATAATTCGGAACGAAAACTGATGGACGAAATCAAAATGTCGTGTTGTGAATATTGATGTGACTTTCAAACAGCAAAACAGCCATTGGATATTTTATTACCTTTAAATAGAGCGTTAAAAGCTAGGTTTACACCGAAAAACTTTCGGTGTAAACTTTAAATGATGTTTTAATGTATTTTAGCTTTCAAAGAACAGTGGTTGAGACTGATATTGTAATGGGAATACGCAGAGTCCGAACTGTGTACCGCAGATAGCTTGCGCAATGATACAAATGTGAGCAGGTAAAAAATAAAGTCAGATTAATCGAGACACATTGAAAAACACATGTGAGAATATATTTCTAAGTCACATGATTCTCTGTGCTTAATTGTTTTCGTAGTTGGCAAGACAAGACTTGCTGATAGTTGAAATTCGTGCAAACTGCTAGGAATCAAAATACGCTTCTACGAAATTTTGCACCATTACATACATTGTCGTGATAAATAGATCAACTCCAGCCGAGTTTGGTACTTAAAGATAAGAAGTTCTATGATGCCAAGGAACGAAATGATGCACTGAAAAATTCACTGCTCTGAATAATTGATCCCTCTGAGTCTTAGTCCTCATTTTTCAAACACGGACTGCAATTTTTTATATTGTACAATGCAGTAGCGCGCAACAGCACACTCCTTGCTATGTTTGATTTGGGTAAAAAATATAATATTTTGAACTAAGAAACTGAGTGGGTACAGCGGCGTAGGAAGAAATCCTTGGGATATGTGGGCATCAGCAACTAATCCGATAAATTAACCCCCAAAATCTGTGTTGATATTGATGGATGATATGTGTATCTGATGTCATCTGTTCATCAAATGTGCAATTTTGCTGCATGCAAATCTTTCCCGAACACACCTACGTACGGTTTAGACACTTACCAGTATTTGATAACAGCCATATTTAGTGCAAAATTCAAAATGGATGCAGGACAAAAGGTTGTGCTATTCCGCTTGGATTTACAAGTCGCCAAACATAGTATTTCACCGGAAATAGTATGTACATATCACCGAAAGAACCCTTCAGCCAACGGTAGTTCAACAACCGCAAGAAATACCGATTGGTGTATAAAAATACACCGATGTGTGCAGACAAGAGTGTCTGCAGATTTATACAGGTTTAAATTAATATGCGATATCAGCCCGGAAAGGGCCAATCAATTATATAATTAAGGTGTTGGACTGATTTAGCGGCCTAATCAACAACAAAAGAAATTAATGACATACTTAGCTTTTTGCCAACAGTTGCCTACGTGCCAATGTAAAAATCTAATAATGAATATTCTGCCATTCCGAGTTTGCTTCTAGTATCACAAATAACAGGTGTGGGGTGGGGTTAAGAATACACTGTTGTAACATTACGTCATGCATTAGTCAAAAAGCTTGCACTATACTTTTATAACACCCCGAAGCAAAGGCCGTTCATGGTTATTGTGTACTCGATTTACATGATTTCACGAATCTTTGAAAATATGAAGTTGACATCTTATAATTACAAATGGTTATAACATAATAACTAATTTCAGGATATAATTTTAAATATTAAAAATAAGCTTTATTTATCTATTGAGCATTTAAATGTTCCTCTCTGGTGTTATGAAGTTAAAATCGCTAGGTTTCTTCGTCAAATAATGTGATTGTAGCCGATCCAAATGCTTGTTACAAAGGCTTGGTAACATTTTAAACACGTATATTCATGACTTTCCTTTTGGGTTAGCGTGAGTATAATTT